>JAUKPP010245537.1:11685-23380 GCA_032273245.1 Phyllaplysia taylori | reverse complement strand
TAGTGGTTTTTTTTTTTGCAGGGGTGGAGTGGTTTGGGGGTAGAGGGATGGTGTCCCAATTCCTCTGCTCACCATCCCGGGGAGTGAAAGGAAGAGATAAAAGGAAACCAAAGAAAGTAAGTGTGTGTGGGCGGTTAAAAGGAGTGAGTGATGGTATTAGAGGGGAACTGAGTGACACAGGAGTGGCAATGGAGCAAACTCATATAGCATAGCAGCGTGATGAAGTCAGGGGATTGGCAATTTCTGGGCATGGGTATTTCTCAAGATTGGGCATTTGAGATTTACAAGTCAGAAATGTCAGCATACATGGAAGTTAAGAAGAAAATAAATGTACGAGTTTAGTTTTGTTTCTTATTTTACTTCCTTTGTAACACTGCAAGGTCATTTAAGAGACGGGCTACTTTGACCCTGCATGTCAGGGCCAACCCGGGCTGAGGGGGGCAGATCCCAGCAGAGAGACAAAGAGGCTCCTCCTTATGTGGGAATGGACTCGGGTCCTCTGTGTAACAGGTGAAGAGACTAACCATTACATCACAGATGCTGGACCGGCGCTGTGGTGTATTGGTTAGTCTCTTCGCCTTGCATGCGAGACCCTAGATCGATCCCCAATCACGGACGATCTGGGGGTTTTTTCTGCTGAGATTTTTTCCCTCTTAGTCCGGGTTGGCCCTGACAGGCAGGGTCGAAGTAGCCTGTCTCTTAAAATGACCTTACAGTGTTGCAGAGGATGTAAAACTGGTAAACAAACCAAACAGATGCTGGTGTGACTGAATCAGCATCTCAACTGACTAAATGCTCAGATTCAGAATAACTGTGCAAATTTATCAATTTTGAATGGTTTTTTTTACATGGATATACAATAGGTGTTGCGACACAAACGCAGATCATCTAAAAAATGCTCAACAAAGAAAATACCAATAACCCATTTCCTTTGTTTTGACAAGCACCTGATTTCATGACGCTGCAAGACATAATATATGCATACAGTGAAAGTCCACTATAAATGATAATACATTAAATCAAATATGTCACAGTGAAAAGGTATTGTGTTATTTTGGTGTAGAATGGCATCAAGGGTTCATCAGTTCAAATATATGGAGTTATCTTAGTGTAGATGAGATTCAAATTTCACAGAGATGGAAGGTCCGTTGAGCTAAGTTGTGCAGTAGAAGACCAGTTTTTCCTTTTGTGACGGACAAGAAAGTTTACCACTTCAGTTTTAACAGTTGTCAAACAGTCACATTAAAAAAAAAAAGTTGTCAAACAGAGAAAAAAAAATATTTATAAAATAAATACACAGCGAGCAAAAGTAAGGCCTTGGAGCTTTGAAAACTTAAAATAAAACATAAAAATAATCTACAGAACTATGGCTCTAGCGTACATCCGGCATTTTGATAAACAAGGGTGCGTTCATTATGACAGGTTTTTTCCACTCTAAAACAAAGCTGTGGCACTCGAGAGTTTGCATACCGATACGACGCTCCTGGGTGTTTCCTATATCAACATGGAGTGGAAAGCACAGACAGACATTATAGCAACTGAATACACGTACAACAAGATAACAGAACAAATACGACTGCTGTGAGCAGCTCATTGTCGAATCGGTAATGTCTCGGAGTGTGTTCATTAATTCTGTTGATTTTCTCACTAGATGTTGATTTTCTAACTAGAAAAAAATTAAATGGATGACGATTACTTTGTTAAAAACAGAGTGTTTCGATATTTTACCGTCTTTGAGCTATTTCAATTTAGAATCTATCATAACAACCACCTTGTATTATATACTGGTCCTAGTAGAATTTGAAAAAAAATGAAAACTTAATTATCATAAAGCATATTGTCACCGTTACCTTTTGTAAGTGAAAAAGTATGGTGACAGTATGATCTAACATATTTGTGCCCATGAACAGATTTATCTTTGTTTAATCATTCAAGTGCTGGCACTAATATAAACATTATTATTATTATTACAGTGTTCAGAACACAGAGCTGGGCACAGTACAAACTGAGGGTAGCAAGATAAAGCTGTTGTCGACAATAGCTAACAATGAAAGCATTTCACACTGGGCTGAACTATTTAGGCACAAACAATGAGACCTTCCTCCTTACAAGGTACAGTAAAACCCTCGATAAATAGGGCAAGACAAAGCTTGGAACCCAAGAGATCCCAAGAGTGTAGCTGCGTTACACCAAGAAAACAGATTTATACAGTTGAGATGATAGGAGCTATTGATATAATAATTTTTTTGAAAAACATCATACTGTTTTTTAATAAATAAAGAAAATAGTTTCTCACCAAAAAAAGAAGAAAAGAAAAGAGAAAAGAAAAGGAAAAAGAAAAGAAAAGAAAAGAAAAGAAAAGGGAAAAAAGATAAAAGAGAAGAAAAGAAAAGAAACTTCTCTAAATAGATGATAACATTGTAAAACTTCATGCCCCTGGTAATTTGTATGCACTTGCATGCATAATGATACACAACAGAGATCTGTAGGTTCACAAAAAATGCACATTGGGTACCTTAATATTATGCCTCTATGTATTCTATTTAACCGAGATGAAAGCATTCAATTATAAAATCCAAAAAGAAACCAATGATAAATATTTCAATGCCTTATGATTACGATATGAAGCCAACCCAACATGCAAATCACAGCATATTTAAACTTGATAAAGTTAGGAGTTGATTGTTGTTGTTGTTGTTGTTATTGTTCCAGCACCTGTTGGGCTTTAGCCCTTCTGCCTGATGCCATGTTGAAGAAGTTACAGGTGAGCTTAGTTAGGAGTTGATAAGCAAGAGGGTAATTTGAAAATACCCAATATTACGTCATATTCTAACAGCAAATCAGAATACATGTCTTTTGACATCTCCTAGTCACAGACTTGTCAAAGTCAATCTGTAAAATGGTTGTGGCATGAGAGAGAGAGAGAGAGAGAAAGAGAAAAGGGGGGAAGAGGGAGGGGGAGAAGAGAGGGGGGAGAGAGGGATAGAGAGGGAAATAGAGAGAAAAGAGAGGGAAGAGAGAGGGGTAGAGTGAGAGAGGAAAAGAGAGAAAGAGAGGGGGTGATACAGATGGGTACCGAGAGAAAAAATAGGAAAGAGAGGGGGATAGAGATAAAAAAAAAAAAAGAGGAAAGAGGGGGGATAGAGATAAAAGAGAGGGGAGAGAAGGGGTATAGTGAGAGAGCAAAAGAGAGAAAAAGAGTGGGGGAGAGAAAAAAGAAAGAGAGAAAGAGGGGTGAAAAGAAAAAGGGAGAGAGGACCAGTGGGGATGAGGGAGAGAGAGAGGGAGAATGAAAGTGAGAGAGCAAAAGAATAAAAGGAAAAGAACGAGTTCAAAAGAAACATAAAGCATGAAACAACTAACCTCTGAACAATAAACAGAGACAGGACGGAATCTTGCAGCTGTCGTGTCGAGTGCATCAACTCGTTGCTGCTTGTGTTGAAAACCCAGATTTTCCCAGCTTGGGTGCCCAGAAGGATGTGCTCGGGGCTGACAGGTAAGATACACAGCACCCGCCCGTCTCGGAACATCGTACCCATTCCCTGAATGGAACAGCAACGTAAGTTAACATAAGAGTTTACATTGCTTCCTGCATATGGCTTTACTGCAGTACACTATAAAAAATTCTTTGGCACCATTAATAAGTTTAGCATTAAAATCAAATATTCCGACAAAAAAAAAAAAAAAAAAATTAACATAGAGCATAATGTAACATCTCAAATATGAGGTTAAGCTCATTAAGATAGTTCAGTATGCGTTCATACAATAGCAGGAGTGCAGCAATACAACTTACACAATGATATGTTAACAAGAACAAAAAAATTCTCTCTGAAACTGTTTATAGGACTGCCATGCTTGCCCATGCCTCCATTAAACAGGTGGCTTAACCACTTGCTGACTGGAGCGACTGCAATATGCACCAGTGAATGTGGTGTAACAACTAAGTTCTTCGCCTATCACATAGAAGACCGGATTTTGGTTCCCAAATGGCGACCAGCATCTGCATTTTTCTACTGGGATCAGTTCCTCTCAGCCTAGGTTGGCCCTGACTTTGGAATAAGATGACAAGATACATGTCATCTTATTCCATCTCTGAGGTCTGGTTGAGCTTTGTAATTTTTACTACTGTTTGTATTTCCACACGCGTTGCAAGCTCTTTTGAATCCTTTGGGATCCCAGATTGCAGTATCTCTGTTGGAGAGCCTCTTTCATCCTCGTTTGACAAGGGACATAAATATAAAAACTAACCCAACCAAACATGATGATGAAGCAGAGAAAATAATAAAAATAATAATATTGTAGATCATTTCCATAGCGCCCACTGCTGTGAGTACACAGCTCTAGGCGCTTTACATTAATCTTTTTAAAAATAAAACCCAAAAAATGGACAGGGCGGTATAATATTTAATAATCTTTCAGAGGGAAAACACACAATAACACACACACACACATAATCACGTGCACACACAGAGACACACACCAATACACAAACACAATTTTTCTCTATGCATGTGAAAGAGAACATTCATGTCTAAATATGGAAGCATAATACACATGTAACGTAAACAATCGTATCCATGATTAAACAAGACTTACGCTGTAGTCCACCGACTGTCGGTTGCGGTCAGCCTGCAGGCTGTCCTCCCTGTAGTCCAGTAGGTTGAGCCAGGACAACTGCATGTACTCGTTGTCTCCGCTAGCCACCCACAGACGCACGTTCTTGTTGCCTAATGACTGGGAAACGGAAAATAGAAATGTTCAAGTTAGTTACTTAAAATTTTGTTTTATTGAGGTTTTAAAGCCCTATCAACGCTTAGGTCATTACAGGGCCAGGAAATATAAAAAGAAATGAAAATGAAGACTTTATTAATCCCTGTAGTAAAATTCGGATACAATGGCGTGTACATGTACATGCATACATCAAATAAATTGAACAATACAATCATATACACATGTAGAAGTCGAAAAACGTAAACATGTCATTCATTGACAAACATACCAACGCCATTGTTGGTCGCCACTGTGCAGCGCCCGAGTGAGCTGGAGTTGACATGACTTGCTCAAGGACACACCACAGTGGTCAACCATTAGGATGGTGGAAACACCCAATGTTGCTTGACATTTCTTGTGAACCAGAGTTCACTAACCACTCAACCACTGGGCAATATTAGGACAATAGTGTCAAAAAGAAAGAAGTAGGAGCAGACCACACCAATGCCCGTGAACAACCCAAACTTACTTGAAAGACGTAAAGACTGCATAGGGAATGTCACAGATTCAGCTTACCAGAAAATGGTAGACAGAATAAAGAAAAAAATAAGAGACAAAATAAATTCTATTGCCCATACATGGCACCTTTTCTTGTTTCACAGCATTTAAGCACAGTATGAAACGTAATAATTTTTAACAAAAATGTAATGACGAAATTTATAAACAGTAATCAGGGTACCCATTGTATGAAACATAATACAAGTAAAATTCCAGATACTTTGAATAATTACTTCCAGAATATCGGAAATACATCGTGGTTGTTTTCTTTTTATGTTTCGAATTTTAACTGGCTATAATAATTTAATTTTCACAGCGCAAGGCATCTTTCGGGACAATCTACCCATTTCCGGGACTTCAGGACCGCGGGACATTCCTGAAAAATTCAGGACATTCCCGAAAAATTCGGGACAGTTGGCAAGCCTGCATTTACGGATTTCCGTAAATTCATGGAAAATGGACATCCCTGTATCAAGCCTCTTTTAAAGTTTAGTGGTCACTGCCTCCCTCACCTGTGTGGTCATACACTCCACCGTTGTCCCCACAGACACGGGCAGGACTTCCCTCAGGCTGTACAGCTCTGCACACTTCAGACGCTCAAACAGTTCGCCAGCCTGGGCACAGACACAGCAATATACATGCATGGTTAGATAGTGTGTGCTTGGTTCTAGAATTGGGTTCTAGATTGTATGTGTATTTGTATGAAAGATTTGGTACTTTTTGGCATTGTTACTTGTGTGTGTATTTGTGAACAAATTTGGTTGCTTGTGGCATTGTTAGATTGTGTATGTACTTGTGAAAAAGATTTGGTTGGTTTTGGTATTATTCGATTGTGTGTCTATTTGCATGAAAGATTTGGCTAGTTTTGGCACTGTTAGATTGTGTAAAAAATTTGGTTGGTTTCAACATTGTTAGATGGTGTGTGTGTATTTGTGGGAAGAATTTGGTTGGTTGTGGCATTGTTAGATGGCGTGTGTGTATGAGTGTAAAAGATTTTGTTGGCTTTGCTTAAACGCTTTTTTTAAAAACCATATTATGTCATTTAACAGGGGAGACACTGGGATTTTGTGAAATTAAGAGCAAATAATATGGGGCTACACAGAAAACAAACCCTGGAAGTAATAACCAGTTTGAAAATGGATTTCAGTGAATATTACAGAAATAGCATGGGGCAAAAATGGCACCCCTTTAGGTTATAGTATAAGACATTATCAACACTGTTAGGTTATATAATTGCCAGAAAAAAATCAGTAACAGCAAAGGTTTGAAGCGCTCCATGACAACAGTGCATTACGAGTGAAGCCACAATCAAACGCGACTTCTCATAGACACTGCTTTTCATGGCTGCGCTTCGATTGCACCGGGAGCACTGCTGAGATGGATTCCGTCATGAGGATGCCGGGTTCACGTTTAGAGGCTTTGATACTTATCTAATAAAAAAAAGCTTATATGATCTGCGGTAACACCTAGAAAAAGTAAGAGTAGAGCACACCACAATGCATGCCAACCGTCCGCAGTAACAACATTGTCATCATCAACATGCAAGCTCTGCAACTTATCAACACTAAGATTCAATCAATGTAAGTTACTTCCGAGCTATTTATTTACAGAGTTACCAGCTCCTTTGCCTGTTTTAGCCTTAATGTGTCCAGTCAATAGGATGCGAGTTTTATAACCTTACCGGCGCTGTGGTGTAATGGCTAGGCTCTTCGCCTGTCATGGGGAAGACCCCGGTTTGATACCGAGTGCGGACAATATGGGTTTTTTCCTGCCGGCATTTTTCCCTCTCAGCCCGGGTTAGCCCTGACAGGCAGGATCGAAGTAGCCTGTCTCTTAAATGACCTTACGGTGTTGCAGGGGACGTAAAACTGGTAACCAAACCAATCACCAACCTTGGGCCTGTAGTCCGGCACCTGACACAGACACTGACTGATCAAGTCCTGCATGTCCGGCCAGGGAGGGCAGCCACGCTGAGTCACTGGGGGCACAGTCAGGTTCTGAACACAGAAAACAAACCACTCATTACAGAGCAAAACAAGAAAAAGGACAGTTAATCTCACAAAAAAAAAAAATTAAAAGAAGGAGGAGGGAAGGGAGGAGGAGGAGGAGGAGGAGGACAAAGCAAGTCGCATGCTCACTTCTTGCTATTTTCGTTGACATAGCCATTCACAGTACCCATCTCTACCAAATTTTTTACCAAGTTCTGATTGAGTTTTGGATTGTGCTTTTCTTGCTGTGCTCAGTTGGAATTTTCTCAGAACTGCAGGTGCGCAATCTCCTTTGTAAACACACAAAACACGCATGGTAAATGGCAGATTAGCGCCATTTCTGCGCGTTAAATCTCGGGGCCTGTTCATACAAACTGGAGCTGTCGCACAGTGTGTTTATGAAATTGGCTGATTTTGGTACCAGAAAAAACTTAAATGAATGAGGATTAACCGGTAGAAAACAGATTGGTTCTATCTCTTACCGTCTTTAAGTTATTCCAGTTTAGAATAGATCAATATAAAAAAAACTACCCTGTATATATACATACTATTTTGACTCACCTCAGCAAAGGCTTTATCAATCTCACTTTTGAACTCAAGCTCATCAAAGGGGTGAAGGCCACCCGTCAGGACCACATACATGACGACTCCGAGAGAAAATATGTCCGCCTGAGAGAGAGAAGAGATACGTAAAGGTTGCCTAAAAGAAAAGAAGACCCATTGACATCTATTAAGTAAAATAAGGCAAAGGAACATCTCAAAATAAGCATAAGTGTACTTATAAAAAATAAAATAAAAGACCCATTAAAAAATCAATACTTTGGTAGTTTTTGCACCAACTTCAATGAAATTTCATATTATCAAAATTCAAACAAGAGGATGACAGATGTATATATAAGTGTGACAAAAAAAAAGGTTGCAATACTTTAGTTTCTTTACTATAGAAGACCATTCTAGTCTGCCAGTTTGTGTATCCAATAAAGTCACGTGGATCATCATCATCATTTCGCTGACTGCTTAGCAAAGAGGCGAATACCCCACTACAGTTCATATACTATTTGTCCTTATGCAAAACAAGCAACATTTTGTGACCACACTCAAATATTGAAACCGTGTAGTCTATAATTCATTTCCTGTACAAAAAATTGGTTGAAATCTTACTACAACCTTCGTGCAGTCAATCTTAAACATTCTCCCTGAAAGATTCAATACCAAGAAAAGAAAAGTAGCAGCTATAAAACTGAGATAGGGTGAAATTCTAATGATGTTACAAACATCATTTAGCAGAACTTATTTTTTAATTCTATAACTGTCCATGTCATTTAAGTCTATGAGTTATTTTACTCGTCTGTGAAGCGCCTTGAGCTTGAAATTTTTAAAGGAAGGTGCTAAACAAATACCATTATTATTATTATTATTATTATCATGAACAAGAATAAAAATGCAGCATATCTTGGGCGCCGAAATGACCTTATAGAGTTGATGGAGCCCTAAAAGCCTAACCAAACAAACAAACAAGCAGCATGTCTCTCCTACCTGGAAAGAGTACGTCTCTCCCCGAATCACTTCTGGTGCTCTGTACGCCGGGGTGCCCTCCTGAGCCGTCAGGCCAAACAATGTTGTGAACTGGGAGATTCCGTAGTCGGCGATTTTGGCGTTGATCTGCGACAAAGTAACACAAAACATGAAAAATAATAATAATAATAATAAAAAATATTGAAATATGTTTTGTCCTCAAGAGCATTCTGGAAATATGACATTGCGTCTATGACAATATCGAAATACAAGATCCTTCACAAACCAATTTAGTCAAATAAAACAATGGCCACAATGAGAGAAAGTATGCTGTCATAGAGGAGCCACTGGCCAATCTATTATAAAGGGTTAAGAGTAGTAAATAAATGCATGTTAATTGTACCGACAGGGTTAACAAACCATGTAAAAAAGAAAACAACGGCTACAGACTTCAAATAGAGAAAAACCTGGCATAGCAGTCACCTCTCTCCACCCTCATCTGCACAAATAAATAATGTTCCAAATAACCATCGCATTTTTCTCATATTTTCAACACAGCTAGTCATCCATTTTCATAATATTATGGTCACTAGACCTGCACATTATTAAAATGTATTCTCATAGAAAAAAAACACCTATACATTGGATCAGATACAGTGATTCCTTACGATCATGAAAACAGCAACATCATAGTTTTAGTCATAAAAAACACAAATTCATGCATTCCTCAAATCTTTGCTTTTTATTCTATTAATACTCTAGTGTGGTATACCAAAATGTTTTCAGTTTCCTGGCACATACCAAGCTGTCGGGAGCTAAACTGAAGACCAGGACATTGTCTGGCTTCATGTCTCGGTAGATGATCTTCAGACTGTGGAGATAGTCCAGGCCTTCTGCGACCTGTGGAGTCGGACAAACTCAATAGCTTAGTAGTGCTAAATTTGAAGGAAAATAATAATACACTGCTTGAGACGAAAAAATCTTATCTGAACATACAATCTGAAACCGATGTCCTATTAATCAGACAAGTTCCAATGATTTTAATCGTTACATTTTTGCCACAGGTAAATTAAGCAATAGCTAAAGCATCTTGAAAAATTAAAAAAGAGAGCCTGCACCAGTAACTTTTCTATAATTTCATATATATTTTTTCAAACTTTGTACTCTCTTTGGGCAGGCTTGCCTCCCTTTTGATTTTCTCAAATATTATCCCATTATCACTGTTTGCGGCTTCGTTTCCTCTCCATCATACTGCGTGTGTTGATGTGTGATGCTGTACTTGTACCGCTCACAAACTGGTGTTATCTCCCATACATTACTTGTAACAATTTTTACAAGAAAGAATAAGGCTTGATGTGGATGTAAATCACCCAAAATCCATTGACAAAGTACTGACAGAGCAAATTAAATTTACGGAATTCCGCGGCTTTACGGAAATCAGCATCTCTTAATCTACTAGTAAAAAAATTAGTACAAATAACATCGTGAGAATCAAATGCTTTTTGTGAGAGCAGGAGATTGTCATAAAATTCGTGAAACTCACATTCTGTGTAACAGAGCTGTCCCATACCCAATAAAAATAGAAATAGCAGCCAGGTTTCCCAAAAAGAGGGGGCAGATCTGCTGCATTATTGGACTGCAATAAAAATAACCCGGGGTTTTTCCAGCATAAATAGCGAGTAAGGGACTGAACTATTAGCTTGGTGCGTGCAGTGCCCAAACATTTTTTTACTCACTCACCTGTTGGCAAATCTTCAGCTGGAGTGTGCGGCTCAGGTGTGTTGACGAGCGCAACACGCCACCTAATGACTTGCAGGGAGCGAACTCCATGACAACCAGGCGCACTGGGCGCACCGCCACAGCAACAAGGGCGATAACACTCGGATGCTTCAGGCGCCGCAGAATAGTGGCCTTGAGGAAGAAACATTATGAAATATAATATATAATTTTTTAGAGGGGAAGACAGCCGAAAAGATCTTGAAACACTGGTATTCGGACCTTGAATTAGATATGACACTAATAGGATTGGGACGGGGACACATGGAGAAGACAGCACAAATTAAGCCAGCTGTTTGCTGATGACCTATCCTTCAGGTGGGGAATAACTTAATTATGACATCATTCTCTGAAGTACCTACCTGCACTTGACTGTAAACTAGCAAAAAGACTACTAGAATTCAGTTCGAGACAACAAGTCTACACTTCCTTCACATGCACTGCAAAATTGTTCTTAGTCAATTTTTTTTAGACCAGCTGAACAATTAGAAATCAGACATTTACAGTTCTGATGCTTACAAACTGCTAGTATTGCCTCCCCTTAAAAAAGCACTTTCGTCTTACTCTTAACCCTGGAGAAGTTGTTATTAAAACTTCTACTAATTTCAGCTTACTGTAGGTATTCTTTTCTGAGCTCTGTCGCTTTTCCGTATGACCGGCGCTGTGGTGTAATGGATAGGCTCTTCGCCTGGCATGCGGGAAGACACTAGATCGATGCCCGATCGCGGACGATCTGGGTTTTTTTCTGCTGGGATTTTTTCCCTCTCAGTCGTGGTTGGCCCTGACAGGCAGGGTCAAAGTAGCCCGTCTCTTAAATGACCTTACAGTGTTTCAGGCGGCGTAAAACTGGTAACCAAACCAAACCACAGAAAATTGTTACGTGAGCCTCCACTCACTTCAATATACTTTGCATTGTTACATTGTAAACTCCATATTTTTCTCATACATTGTTTATTCCATGCATTTCTTGGAATGTTTTCCGAGTCACAACACTAGCCTTACCTCTTGCTGGAGCATCTTGTGCTATCTGTTCTTGGCATTTCTCATAACATTTTCCGAGTCACAACATTCGCCTTACCTCTTGCTGGAGCATCTTGTGCTATCTGTTCTTGGCATTTCTCATAACATTTTCCGAGTCACAACATTCG
>JAUKPP010245537.1:0-11585 GCA_032273245.1 Phyllaplysia taylori | reverse complement strand
AAATATAATTTTATGCATTCACAGTCAAAACTTCAGAGCTGACAACTGATGACATCTTTGAATATCTTTGATGACCATCATCATTGCTTTATGTTATTCTGTTTCTAATATCAGTTTTATGCCCCGCCCAACGTTTTGAGAAATATAATTTTATGCATTCACAGTCAAAACTTCAGAGCTAACAACTGATGACATCTTTGAATATCTTTGATGACCATCATCATTGCTTTATGTTATTCTGTTTCTAATATCAGTTTTATGCCCCGCCCAACGTTTTGAGAAATATAATTTTATGCATTCACCATTAAACTTCAGAGCTAACAACTGATGACATATTTGAATATCTTTGATGACCATCATCATCACTTTATGTTATTCTGTTTCTTATATTGGTTTTATGCCCCGCCCAACGTTTTGAGAAATATAATTTTATGCATTCACCGTTAAACTTCAGAGCTAACAACTGATGACATCTTTGAATATCTTTGATGACCGTCATCATCACTTTATGTTATTCCGTTTCTTATATTGGTTTTATGCCCCGCCCAACGTTTTGAGACTATTTGAGAGGTGAAAGCTTTTAATCTTATTCCAAACAACATAAAGTAAGAAGTGATCTAACGAGAGTTAATTATTGATATTGACAAACCTTAGTATGAGCACTTTGTCTTGTTTTTATAAGACTACAAGTGAAGATTTTCTCAACTATACTTACAATACACCAGTTTGAATCAAGATTACAAATCTTTTTACCTCGTGCTCATACTTTCTTGCAACACAAACCTTTCTTTAAACTCAAACTGATCCAGGTCAAGATGAAAATTGGGTTCAATGTCAGCCAGCATCACATCAGGGGCCTGGCAAAAAATGTAAATGCAGGGGTCAATGAGAAGGCAACTATAGAAAGCCATCAATTTTTTTCTATAATTCAGGATATGACATGTGGTGTAATGGTTATGCTCTTCGCCTGCCATGCGGAAAACCCTGGTTCGATCCCCGATCGCGGATGATCTGGGGGGTTTTTCTGCTGGCATTTTTTCCCTCTCAGCCCAGATTGGCCCTGACAGGCAGGGTTGAAGTAGCCCGTCTCTTAAATTACCTTACAGTGTTACCGGGGACGTAAAACTGGTAACCAAACCAAAGGATATGACACTGAGGGGTAAAAAGAATGCTGAAACAAACAATTATTCATCTAAAAGGTTTGCTAAGAGGGAATTGGCCCTCCACAAATGTAATCCATTAGTATCATCATCAACATCCTCACCAACATCTATTTGTTTGGAGGTTCCTTCAACACTTTAAGGTCATATCAAGGCCAGGCTTCTCTATCCTCACTCTATGGGTCATGAGTGCCCCAATGTTTTACAGTAATGGAATGCAGACAAGACAGTGGGGTGGAGAAGACCTATATAATATAAAACCCCAGCCTGCCAAGAGGAATGTCATTACTACTATCATCATTATTGATATGTCATAAATATTATTACTACAGACAAATATCCACAAATCTCAGCAAACGTCAGCACATTGACTTACACAACTTAAGAATGCAGTCATAGCAGTTGCATACTCCGCTGGAGAAGAAACATTACTGCAGCCTTATTGGTGATTTTGGGTTTAACGCTTCATGCAAGACACTATCAGGTCAAAACAATAGACGGGACCTCTAAATTTTACCTCCATCTTCGATAGGATGGGGGTCAGAGCCCTGAAAACTGTAAAAAAAAAACCCATCCCTGTGAACATCCCAGGATTTGAATCCAGAGCTTTTATATTTGTAGGCAGGCACTGTACTACTCGGCCATAGACGCCCCCTTGGCAGTCTTGAGGACCTGGAATGAACCTCACACATCATACTCTCTAACGGACTGACTGCTGAAAACATCGGTCATCAAGAATAAAGAAGAAGAACAAGATAAGACTACTCTCATGATCCGCGCACTCACCAGTTTTGCTAACTCCACTCGTCCCTGATGCTCAGGACACAGGATGTCGCTGTGCTGCTCTGACTGTTTCAGCAAATCCTCAAATCTGAACACATAGCTCTGGGGACCTGAGAGAGTAGAAATGGCAGATGGTAAAGGTTGTTTGATCCTTTGATTTGTTTTTTTTCTTGGTTACCAGTTTTACGTCCCCTGCAACACTGTAAGGTCATTTAAGAGACGGACTACTTCGACCCTGCCTATCATGGCCAACCCGGGTTGAGAGGGAAAAATCCCAGCAGAAAAAAAGCCTGATTGTTCGCGCTCGGGATCGAACCAGGGTATTCCGCGGTGACAGGCAAAGAGCCTAACCATTTAACCACAGCGCCGGTGTTTGATTCTTTGTTTTCTTGGGGTTTGTTTAGGTTTTACAGCACTATTGACCCTGTAAGGTCATTTCAGCACTGGAAAAAGATTACGGCAACACACGGTAAATCCTCAAATCTAAACACATAGCTCTAAGGATCTGAGAGAATAGAAATGGCAGATGGTAAAGGTTGTTTTATTTTCTGTTTTCTTGGTGTTTGTAAAAATAGGTTTTACAGCACGATCGACCCTACAAGGTCATTTCAGCACTGGAAAAAAATATTAGGACAAGTTACACACAGGGTATCCCCAAATTTAAACATACAGCTCTGAGGATTTGAGGGAGAAGAAGAGCCAGTTGGTAAAGATTGCAACACTGTAAGGTCCTTTAAGAAGACAGGCTACTTCAACCCTGCCTGTCAGAGCCAACCCTGGCTAACCGAAGCTGTGGTGTAATGGTTAGGCTCTTTGGCTGTAATGCGGAAGACCCCGGTTAGATCCAGATCCCAGACGATCTGGGGGGTTTTCTGCTGGGATTTTTTCCCTCAGCCCGGGTTGGCCCTGACAGGCAGGGTCGAAGTAGCCCGTCTCTTAAATGACCTTGCAGTGTTGCTGGGGATCGATCTAAGGTCTTCCGCATGATAGTCGAAGAGCCTAACCATTACACCACAGCGCCAGTAAGCTGTTTGAGCCTCTGTGAATAAGCCAATAAAAACCATCAATGTTAACCGTAGTACCTGGGCAGTCAGTGCAGGGTGCAAACTTCTCCAACAGCTCCTTGCCCAGCAGTGGGTCAATGGCGGTCAGACCGGGGAACCACTCATCCACCAGAGAGTCCATGTGGTCCACCAGGTAGCCCAGCAGCCTAGGGAGGAGAGAGCAGAGGTTCGGAGTGATGATCAAGTCAGCTTTGTCTGTTTCTTACTTTTCTTCATACCCATGCTAAATCCTATCAAATTGACACCATCTGATTAATATAACAATGTGCTGGTAATAATGACTGCATGTATATAGCGGATATCCCCGCTTGAAAGCAGGCTCTATGTGCTTTACAATCAATTATTATCCCAGCAGACCAAGTCATTCCAAACCTTCTCAACTTCCTGGGAAGCATACAGTGCAAGCTACCATTTTACAAGCACTAAAACACTAACATACGGACAAGATCGTTCGCTGTCTATAGCCGGGTACTCATTCACACCTGGGTGAAGTGAAGAAAATTCATGTAAAATGCCGTTCCCAAGGTCACAACGTCGGGCCCGAGCTAGGATTCAAACCCGCAACCTTCCCATCACGAGTCCGGCAGCCTAACCACTAGACTACCGACGCCAAAATGTAGAGAACTGACCTGTATCCATGTGTGGTGTTTGGCACAGTCAAATGAATCTCATCAGAGGAGGATTTCAGCCCATCCACTAGGAAGAAAGCAACCTGTCAATTGGAAAAGTACAACAAAAAGTTTTCGTTGGGTTGCTTTATTTTCAGATTTTTTTTTATCATTAATTTTCCTCCGTGTTTTAAAAAAAAGATTCCACAGTCTGAAATATCTGCGGTGACAAAAAAACTGAGAAGCAACAATTTTAAAAACTCCAATTCTACCAAACTTACTCATCTTGCCTATAGAGCCACAATTATACTGATAACATTACACAGCAACAGTTCATCTTATTATAAAGTTCACCATGTACAGATAAAAATGTTCATCTTAGACTTAAGTTCCACAGAAGTTTTCCTAGCAAAACAGTTTCCTAACTAAACACAAGTAATTATGGCTTTATGGATGCTCAGTAAAAACCTGTCCGGACTCTTAATGAAGAGGGAAGAAAACAACATAATTATTAAAGAAAGAAGTGGGAAAAACAAAAAGACATTCAAATTTGTACCCCCCACTGTATCCAATAATGAAAGTGACAAAAAATAATAGTAAAGTATGATGAAGGAAGTGTTTTGCATGTAGCCACAAAACAACGAAAGTATATTTCTAAAAAGTAAGAAAACAGTAAACTAGTAAACTAAGGGGAGAAAAACTAACCGAGTTCCAGATGACAAAGATGCCTTCCCTCCAGTATTGAATCACTGGGTCCTCCGTTAAATACAACATGTTCTGAAAACAAAAGTATCACTTTCAAATCACAGATCATGTTATGAGTATTACTAACATTTAAGTGAGCAGAATTTTATAAAAACTATTTCAACACCTGCTGAAGATTTCAAGGTGAAAAAGTTTCCTGATACCTAGTTGTAAAACTTGTGTAAAAAGCAAATTGTCGACTACAAATTGTCGTCCATCTCACAAAGGGGCGTATCAACATTTCTGGCGACATTCGGGAGAGCACATAAAAGTTTTGACACTCTTTAAATTCTTACTGCCTAAAAACCGTCGACTCTGCCATTTCTAAAGATATGAATACGCTACTTTGGGAGAACAAAGATTTGAATAGGTATCGTCCCGTGGTGGCAATAATTAAAAATTTAAAACTTGTACGATGAGCCCCCTTGTGAGATAGGCCACAAAATCAAAAACTGATATTTGACTTTTAAAATATGAAGTGCTTGGAAGTAACCTTTTTTTTTCTAAAAATAGAAAGAAAAAAAAGATAAAGAGACCAAAAATAATACATGTTATGTTCAGACTTGGTCAGTTGATGCCCACTTTGTTTTAAGATCAATCTGTGCTCCATTTGATATATGATAAACCATGCAAAATATCAGAGGCAATTTGAACCTCTGACATTCCCTGATGTTGTTGGGGGGAATTCAAATCACAAACCGGCATCTGCAGTGTAATGATTAAGCTCAACAATTATCACACAAAAAATCTTACTTTGATTATCATGTACGGATAACAGCATCTGCATCTTTCTGCTGGGATATGCCCCTCTCAGCCCAGATTGGCAAGGTTGAAGTAGCTCGTCTCTTAAATGACCTCACAGTATTGCAAGGGACATAAAATTAGAAACAAACCATATCAGACACACGTTGCCAGTGTAATTCTCTAAACGCTAACATCCATTCTTTATTCTTCTGGGCTTGCGAGTTCAGAGGAACACTAAAAAAATCCAATGTATTAGACATTCAATCATTATATTTTTTTGCATCAAAATATTTACTAAACAGGCCCAAGAAAGTTTTACTCTAAAATGTTGTACAAACCTCAACAAACTTGCTCTCAGAAAAGACAATCAGCCTTGTCAGGAGACGTGACCAGAAGCCGATGGGTGTGTACGGCATTGAGTAGTAGCGGAATACCAGTTCTGGAAAGACACAGATCAAAGTTTTATACTATACCATACTGTAGGTCATGGGAGTTGAACTAAAATAAATAAAGCCCATGGTACTAAAAAACTGTCTATGCTCTACGAGATATCATTACTCTATAGGTTCTAACTTCAACATTTCCAAAACTATTTCAAACTGTTGCTAACATAATTACCATAAGAGCATTACTTCTGTGATATAAATTTAAACTTTTTTCAAAATTTAAAAGAGCATACAATTACTCTTAAATACTGGAGGCCTTGTTGTTGGTTGGTTGGTTTTGGTACAATGCCCCTTGTAACACAATAAGGTCATATACGAAGAGGGGACCCTTTCCTAATTGTAACCATCTTTGATAGAAGGGAGGTGGAAGCCATGAAAATTAAAACCAAGATCCCGGTGAATCCAGAATTTGAATGCAAAGCTCAAAGTTCATATGCAAGCACTTTACCACTCAGCCACAGATGCTCCAAAGAATGTTAGCACAATTTGCACATGCATGAATAAAGTGTGTGAACCCGTGCCTGTGGTGTAAAGTTAGGCTCTTCACCTGTCAAGCAGAGGCCGGGATTTCAATCCCAGCACTGGATGAATATCTCAATGTCTCTGCTGGGACATTGAGTCCCTCTCAACTTGAGTAGGCCCTGACAGGCAAGGTCAAAGTAGCCGGCCTCTAAACTTACAGTGTTACAAGGGGTGTAAAACCAAAACCAAACCAAACCAAACTGAATCATGTACACTGAAGCTATCATTATGAAATGAGCATACAAATGTGAATAAGTTACAAGTCAGGCCAGACCTGAACGATTCTGTACGGGCATGAATTAAGTTACAAGTCAGACCAAACCTGAGCGATTCTGCACGGGCAGTTCAATGTTGGGCCTCCGGAATGGAAGTCTGCAGGGCACAAGAAGCTCCTCTTCATTCCTTGGTAAGGCAATCTCAAACCTGGATGAATTATAAAATGATTGTAAAGCGCATAGAGCCAGTAACTGGGATATGCACTATATAAATGCAATCCGTTTTTTGTAATTAAAATGAGAAGAGTTGACGTAAGTGTAGAATTCCTACATTGGCTGTTGGAGAGGGTGGGAATAGGGTAAGATTTCATGTTGAAAATTAAACATAAGACTGGGCAAGTGCTACTTTTAGGAGAGTATTTCTTAACATTTAAAAGGAATCTCAGTCATTTGAGGTTGCACTGTTTACATTATTTTAAGTAAAAGCGTAGAAGAGAGCTATAGTACTAGCAAAAGTGACTGCGACAGTGGTTGCAATAATAATGGCACAACAGTATGGTTATCAAACCTAAACAAATATCATTACTGGTGCTGTGGAGTAATGGTTAGGCTCTTCGCCTATCATGCCGAAGACCCGAGTTCGATCATGGTCACTGACAATTTGCTTTTTGTTTTGCTGGGATTTTTTCCCTCTCAGCCCGGGTTGGCCCGGACAGGCAGGGTCGAAGTAACCTGTCTCTTAAAATGACATTACAGTGTTGCAGGGAATGTAAAACTGGAAACAACACCAAACCAAAAACCATCAACATTGAGAACAAAGGGAAATTATACGAACTTCTCCAACAGATGCAGATACTGTGGTATGAGGGAGGATGGGAAGACAAAGTTGCTATCTCCTGATGTCTCACGGCCGGTGAACAACATGTGGGCCGACAACCTCTTCATCACCTGGGCCGAAGAAAATAATTGAACAAGTCTTATCAGTTTTATGATAATGAGTGTGATTCTCCAACATTCAGTTTCTAACAGGATAAAGATATGATAAGATAAGATAGTACTTTATTGTCCCTGAGGGAGTTCTAACAACTTTGAATCAAGTCATTGCATCGATCATGCCACGCATGTTGGTGTCAATGTACTTCTTTACAAAAAAAAACCACATTAATATTACATCTACATTCCTCACCCCGTTCCTGTCGATGAATGGGTTGATCTGCGGCACGGTGACCACCTGCGCCATCATGCGACACAGCCAGCCCGGGTTGATGAAGTAAAAGTCTCGCATCTGCAGTGTGGTCTCGTTGTAGTGCAGCAGCACGCCACTCTCGTGAAGAAAGTTGATGGCCTGGAATAAACAGACAGAAATACACAAATACTGGAACACAGAGACAAAGAACATAAATTTTGGAAGATACAGACAAAATAAACATAAATGCATCCATTTCAGCCAACTTTATATGACCTACTGTTGGGGCTGAGAGGGAAAAAATCCTAGCAAAAAAACCCTCCCACATCGTCCGCGACCAGCATTCGAACTCGGGTCTTCCACATGACAGGCGAAGAGCCTAACCATTACACCAAAGCATGGGTTAAGCCCCATGATTTTTGCTCACAGTGTGATTTCTCATTTTGTCAACAGGGATAGTTCATTGGACAGTGGCTGCTGTTAATAAACTAAAGTTTCAAACACTCCCCCCCCCCCCCCTACCCCCACGTACACACACACACACACACACACACACATAAACCCACACACAGCCAGCTCTACCTGCTTCAACTCCTCATCCTCATCCAGGTCCAGGTTCTCCGTCCTGACCAGTCGGACCAGCTGACCGTGTCTGATGACAGGAAAACTTTTCTCGACTTTCTTGGCCTCTTCGCTCAGCAGGTCACCTAGACGCTACAGAACAGAGATCAGATACACAGAGCAGTGAGAACTAAAGGAGAAAACTTTACACATGCACAGGAAATTCAAAGTTTGCAGAACGGACCTATGACTATGTGGTGTTGCCTAAAAAACAGCCAAAGATGCTGGCGCCTCTATAAACAAATAACTTTAAACTAACTTTTTAAAAACTAAGGACTACTCTCCTGGGGACGGCATCAGGAGTACATACTCGAATTGTTCAGTCTCTTATTCCTTATTATGCTAGAAAAACTCAGGGTTATTTCTATTGCTGTGCATTAGTTAGTTTAAAGTTAGTTGTTTATAGAGGCGCCAGCACCTTTGGTTGTTTTAGCCTGTGCATTTAGGCAGCAGATCTGCCCCCTTCTTTCCGGGAAATCCCGCTGTTTTCTCTACTCTTACTGAGCATGGGACAGCTCTATTGTATTATTGTTACAGCCTGATTTTTGTCAAAATTCATCTCTTTGTCCCACATAAGAACATGCATGCACTCATAAACAGTAACGAGAAGAGAGCCTGGTTTTGACCCACCATATGAGCTATACAAATGCCATATATCATGTTGTTCTCCTTATTATCATCACAAGTGTTGAAACTGTACAATCGAGTTCTGCGACCGACAAGGAACGACTTGATAATTTTTATTGTAGATTGATTCTGGAAAACCATTCCCACTGGCTAAAATTACACATGCAAAGGTTTCCTTCACAAACAACTGTAGATAGAGCGGGGTAAAAAATGTGACCGACCACGTAGCTGGCTGGCACTTTCTGGCCCATCACGAGTTGACCTTTGATCTTGAACCTGGGCAAGAAATGAAAAGGTATAAGAAAAAAACATCATGAACTTGCTGAGAGCAGAACTATTCTTTGATCACAGTCTAGGTATGATCACAAAAGGTTTTTATCATGGAAATCTATGATTGTTGTAAGACAAAATAATCTTAAAATTAAAAGTCATGTTAATTGATACAATTCAAGGCAGCGTAATTATTTTTTTATTTCTTTTTATTACTTTGGTACAAACTGTCAGAACAAAATGCTCAAATTCGAAAGACATAAAAGTTATGTAATCTCTATTGCTAAATTGATCGTGGATCTGGTCTGGTATGGTTTGGTTTTGGTTCAACATCTTTTTCAAGACTGTAAGGCCATTTAAAAGATAGACTACTTCTACCTTTGTGTATCTGAGTTTGTCTTTATGTTTCTGTTAGCAACATTTCTGTCCAAGGCTGCCTCAGAAGACATGCTTTCAAACACAACGCATGACACATATCTTCATTGAAATATAACACAAATAGGGCAGTGCCTAAATTGAGGAAATATGAGAATGTTCCTCCTAAGATAAAAATAATCTTGTTTTCTAGATGCCCCTCTTGTTAAAACATGAAGACAAAAATGAGAATGTTCCTCCTAAGATAAAAATAATCTTGTTTTCTAGATGCCCCACTTGTCAAAGCATGAAGACGACAAATTGTTAACTCACTCGTCCACCGTGTCCTTGACCTTCTTTCGCAACTGGTCAAGCTCAGACGACTCCTTGGTCAGGTCAACGATGGCAAAGCAGCTGATCACTGGGAAACCTATGAATGAAACAACAACAAGCTATGAATAGAATCTGGGATGATTTTCTCATGATATCAGATATTTGCAAAAAATAATGTCGGGTATTTCGTAGAGGTGACAACTGGATAATTTAAAAAATTCCCACTTATTCTGCCCTGCTTGCAAGCTGCTGAATTGCTTAGGATGGACACAAGAGCAGTCCAGATATTTGGATTTCCAGATTTACCTGGTGAAATCGATACCTCTGAATTCGTTGCTTGCTATCACAATGATAGTATAGGGTACCACCTGTAGATCTGCCTATGCTGCACTGCAGACACACACGGGGATGTGAAAAGCTATGGAAGTAAACCCAGAAGAGGAATCAGGGCCGATTCCATCGATGTAAACCTTAAATAAAAATTGTCAAACAAATTTGCTTTTCTGTACATTTGGATACCTCAGTACCTTCACTTTTCTTTAAAGCACCCTGCCCTGATTATATTGCACAAAAGAGAATAAGCCTACATCAAAGTGGTGTGCCCTAAAGAGGGGTAGGTACAAATGGATAAGAAAGAACCTTACTAAAAAGACATTTCTTTTGAGAGTCTTCTCTAATCCACAGTTGTTTCCTTTGAGGAAAGAAAGTCTTCAACAATCTAACATTATTCCCTTTGAGATAAGAAAGCAAGTCTTCTCTAATCTACAATTATTTCCTTTCAGAAAAGAGTCTTCATTAATCTAACATGATTCCATTTGAGAAACGAAATTCTTCACTACTTTCCCATAAAGTGACACCCATAGCATAGCATGAACCCACCTGGTTTGTGCATCAACTCCTTCAGCTTCAGCTCAAAGTCAGCGACGACAGTCTCCCGCCCCTCTGAGGAAGGAAGGAGACAAAGGAATCAGTTTGGTTTGGTTACCAGTTTTACGTACCCTGCAACACTGTAAGGTCATTTAAGGGACGGGTTACTTCGACCCTGCCTGTCAGGGCCAACCTGGACTGAGAGGGAAAAAATCCCAGCAGAAAAAAACCCAGATCGTCTGCGACCGGGGATCAATCTAGGGTCTTCCGCATGATAGGCAAAGAGCCTAACCATTACATCACAGTGCCGGGATCAGTGTTAGAGAGGCCCATACATGGCTATTTCCAAATTAGTAACGGATCACGTCAAAAATGCAACAGTGAATAATTTAATCAATGTCATTACATAGCTAGATTCAAATTCACTAGTTATCAATGTAGTCATCATTCTCTTTGCTTTCAAAAACGTTTTCATACCCTGCTCAACACTTCAAGTGAGTAAATAATCTAAACAATTTAATTTAAGACATGTCTGTAAGAACAGAGTTAGCAACCATGATCAACTTTTACAAAATTGACACTGAGTGCAAGTCTGTAATTGTATTACTATTACATGTATCAAAATCCGGGATCTCAGGGTCCAATCCAGGAATCTGGGATTTTAAAAAATATCAGGGAAAATTCTGGATTTTCCGGGAGGGTAGGCAGGTGTGAATTTTACATCCCTTACAACACTGTATGGTAATTTAAGAGACAGGAATGTCATCCCTGCCACAAATTGTAGACAAGTCTCACCCGGAGGCAGCAGGTCGTAGTGAGTGCCGACCACAATGACTGGACAACCCGGAGCGCGGGCGTGGATGTTGGACAGCCAGGGCTTGAGCTTGTCGATCTCCTCCGTGCCCATACTGATGTCGTAGACCACCTGTGGAGGGATTGGTTTGGTTTGGTTTCCAGTTTTACATCCGCTGCAACACTGTAAGGTCATTTAAGAGACGGGCTACTTCGACCCTGCCTGTCAGGGCCAACCCGGACTAAGAG
>JAUKPP010245526.1:0-13240 GCA_032273245.1 Phyllaplysia taylori | reverse complement strand
CCCCCCCCCCCCCCCCCCCCCCCCCCCCCCCCCCCCCCCCCCCCCCCCCCCCCCCGCAAAGAATGTCCACGTTCCAGCGACTCCCAAATTATTGTTTTTCTGATCCCTCTCTAAGACGAACACCTGTCTACACCGATCACTTTTTTTCTCGACATTGGGTGGTCGTCTTAGCTAATTAGACAGGTTTGACTGTAGTCATCTGTATCCAAAATATAAATACAATTTATTAAAAACCGCAACACTTTTACTGCACTGCTACTAATAATAGGCTAATGCAAAAAAAAAAAAAAAAAAAGGCTACATGATTGCCTACAAATGTAAACTGCGTGTTGTTGTGGCTGAGTTTATACTTCTTGCAGTTGATAAATGTAACACTATAAGTTATAAGCTCATTGAGAAACGGGCTACTTCGACTCTGCCTGCCAGGGCCGACCCGGGCTGAAAATAATGAGAGGGATACAACAACACCCCACCAGAGAAACGGTGATGCTCGTCCAGGCGGAGAGCCCAACCATAACACCACAAAGGCCTGCCTACACATTGCCACTGTGTAACTTATCCTGATTTGGTTTGGTTTGGTTACCAGTTTTACGTCTCCTGCAACACTGTAACTGTAAGGTCATTTAAGAGACGGGCTACTTCGACCCTGCCTGTCGGGGCCAACCCGTACTGAGAGGGAAAAAAATCCTAGCCTTGTGCTTTGTCTCATTGGACAGGCGGTAATCCGGTACATGTAACAGTAACAGCACCAGGTGGACTTGCAAATCGTGTACAACTCAGTGTTCAGTTTTAGTTTCGTTTTACGTCCCTTGCAACACTGTAAGGTCAATTAAGAGACGGGCTATTTCGACCCTGTCTGCTAGGGCTAACCCGCGAGGAGAGGGACGAGTTCCGGCAGAAAAACACAGAATATTCGTCCTCACGTGGGATCAAACTCGGGTCTTCCGCATGATAGGCGAAGAGCTATTGAAGAATTACAAATTACACCATGTAGGCTACGCCGGTCAGCGTTGCAAGGGACACCAACAACAGCACACGTGTACTGGGAAGCATTTAATGATTTATCATTCCCTTTGCTAATACATGTACATGGTGTTTTTTTTATTTTTTTTATTGATCGATTCTAAACTTTAATGACTCTAAAATGGGAAGAGATAAAAGTAAACGTTTTTTCGCACATCATTCAGTGACCTTTTAAGTTTTGTCTGGGATACCGGTACTTAATAAGATTATGTTGATAGGGAAGGCATTTTAAAGTCATGACGTCAAAACTGGCACTATCACGCAGTCTGTCATTACTGTCAATGAAATAGGTTGATTCTGGTACCAGAAAAAAAACTTATATAAATAAATGTGAATGAGGATTAATCGGTTGAAAACAGAATGTTTCTTCCCTTACAGTCTTTGAAATATTTTAGTTTAGAATCGACCAATGTAAAAAAAAAAAACCACCCTGTATATATTCATACGTACATGTATGCACTTTTTAAAAAGTTTTTTTCCTGCCCTTACTCCGAGCATTTATTTCCTAAGTACCGGTAACAAGTCTGGCTAGAGGCACACACAACCAAAGTTTTCCCGACTGAAGTCTAAAAAATGGCACTTTAACTACCGGTACACACATGTATTAAGGTCATTCAACTTCTTTGTTGTTTTGAGAAAATAATGGCACTATTGACACTCTGACTCTGAGGTCATTTCAGAGCCTGGCAGTTTGTTTTGTTGATCGGTGAGGCTTGATGATACTCTATTACTACATGTATTAGTATTAGGCTATTTCAGCACCAGAGATTTTATTTCTATTGTTGAGGTTTAGTGGCACCATTGACACTATCATTAGGCCATTTCAGCACCAGGAAGGTTGGTTTGGTTACTAGTTTAACGTCCCTGCAACACTGTAAGTGTAAGGTCATTTTAAGAGACGGGCTACTTCGACCCTGCCTGTCAGGGCCAAACCTGGCTGAGAAGGAAAAAAACCCAGTAGAAAAAACAGATCGTCCGCGATCGGGGATCGAACCAGGGTCTTCCGCATGCAAGGCGAAGAGCCTAACCATTACATCACAGCGCCGGTCCAGAAAGGTTGTTTTATTGTTGAGGTTTAGTGGCACTATTGACACAATTACGCCATTTCAGCACCAGGAAGGTTGTTTTACTGTTGAGGTTCAGTGGCACTGTTGACACTATACAGTATGTACCGTACATGAAGTGTAGGCTACTTGGCCATTTCAGCATCAGGAAATTTATTTTATTGTTGAGGTCTAAAGGCACTATTCACACTATCAAGCCATTTCAGCATCAGGGATTTTGTTTTCTTGTTGAGGTCTAAGGGCACTATTGACACCATTAGGTCATTTCAGCACCAGGGATTTGTTTTATTGTTGAGGTCTAGTGGCACTATTGACACCATTAGGTCATTTCCGCACCAGGAGGGCTGTTTCATTGATGAGGTTTAATTGCACTATTAGGCCACAACCCACCAAGTTACAATTATAAATAAGCAGAAGGAGCAGACAGTAGGCTATCATTAAGAATATTAAACCACACACACTTAGAAAAGATGGGTGGTTGGCGAACTCCCTGGTGTGGTCTGCTCCTTCTACTTCTTTTGTCCTAATCTGCTTCCTCGCACTGATATGACCTTATAGCGTTGATAGTGCGGTAAAACCTCAACTCTACAATAAATTGAACTCAGAAAAGTAGAAGTAGCAGTATAGCCTACACACAAACAGAAAGAAAAGCAGACAAAACAGAAGACCATATCAAAGCGCACTGCACCACAACACAATGACATTCAAATAAAGGAAAAAGGCCAAAATTGTGTTACATAGTAAGCTAATTTTTATTCACATTCATTTGCATGTCATTCAAGGAAAAAAAGATCATCTACATTACACAAAACAAAAAATATCATAATCCTCACCAAAAATGATTATTCATCAACCAAATGATCTAAAACAAACACTATCATTCAACACTACAAGATAGAGGAAAAAAAAGCACTTCAATAAAAATCAATACAAAAAACAACAACCTAATCATTCAAATTCAACCCAAAATAATACAAACAACACAAACATTTCTATTACGCTATAAACAATGCAGTCATTCTTATCGAGACAATAACAATAATAAATAAAAAACCCACAAGAATCAACATCAGAGTCGCTTACTACATTACCATGCTCACAAACAATGCAGGTATTCACACTTCAAACAACACATTCATTTTTTTAAAACAAAACTCCCATTTGACCAGTTCAGTACTGGTAATTAATTGTCATCCTCTACGGTACGCCAAACGAGCATTTTGCACTCACCGGCTGTTGATCCTTCCAAGGATTCCTGGCAGATCTGACATCTCTTTCGCCAAAGTTCTTGATCACATACAGAGAGGAACAACCATACTGAGTACATAATATTGCGGAATTTTTTTATTATTTTTTTTTATTTGGCCCATGCCCGATCCTAACATTAGTAACAAAAACCCTTTTAATTACATGTAGCCTAGCCTATATTTCACCAGAGTTGCCGACCCTCAAAAGAGAATTTTAGTGAAGCAGGATTGTATTTCCCTTAGCAAGGCAGAAAATGTTACACAAAGAAAAAATTCATGTTCATGTTTTGCCAATATCAATTTCTTATGAAGTAACTTTCATAACGACCCAATGGACAAAATTAAACAGGTGAAAGAACAATAATTGGGGCTTAGCAGTTCAGCGTGGTTCACTTTGAAAAATAATACCTCCTAAGAGAAAAATATTGTCACTGGACTTGGCTTAGCCAACAGAAATGATCGTAATCCAAGTTTTGAAAAGTCGGAAAATTCAATCTATTGGAAGAACAGGAGAAACATAAAATTTTGAAGACTAACAATTAAATTGTGAGGGTTGGCGACTCTGTAAAAGATTTTATGAATACACAAAGACAGAGAATGGTTAGGAATACTATAAGTAAGCTTATGTCTTTTTAAAGCTAAGAAACTAGAATCCTCTGCTCCAAATGAGTCACGAGGCGGGCATTTCCCTCATTCCCACTCCCTAATGGAGCCTCCATTTTACTTTATCGTCACCAAAGAAAAAAAGGTCCAAAACGTGTGTGCTCAGGCTCAGCTACTGGTGACATTGGTAAGTATTGTTCGTGACCTATTTCTACAGAGAATAAGGTAAAGTATGCAACACATGCGATCAGTCAAGAAAGGAAAACAAACTCCAGCACCCCCCCCCCCCCCCACCACTAAAAAAGAAAGAAAATACAAATTTGATAGAGAGAGACTAGGGGCCATTTCCCCCTTTATGAACCCCTGACCTCACAAAAGTCATGAATAGTACATTGCAACTGCCAATTGCAGCTATGCTTTCCAAGTGTTTTACTGCTGATGGTAACAATATAAATCAAAATATGGCCTATATGAAGTACCAACATGAGAAAGTTGTAGGCCTATGCATTCTGAAAATGAAGTTTGAAAAAAGATCAAAGTTCAGTTCCCCCCTGACCACTGACCTTTTGCACAAACTTAAAATCCAGATGACATTAAAATTATACACCTGATAACAATAAAATCCCATACTTAAAAAAAAAAAAAAATTAAAAAAAAGCTAACACAAAACCACAGAAGTGACAAAAATGACTGACCGCAGATTGCATACGAGCACCAGACAGAAAAGACCTGGGTGAACATGACAACTATATATATCTATCCTATAGAGCCTGGCACACTACAAAACTTGAAAGAAAATAAAAAACCAAGACAACCCAATAATGGCGTCTATTTTTCATGTGATATCTATAACTACATGTAACTAGGTAGGCCTAAAGCAATACAAAGAACAGCACCTCTGTCAATAGGAACACTAGACATTCTAAAAATAGCACAAAATTATCATTAATCAGGCTCCCATCTTCAACTATTCTGGCGTACTGTCTTTCTCTCCTCACTCGTCCACTTTCTTCCCATAGAATCCCTAGTGGTGACTCTTTCTTTCTCATCTTTAAGACATGCATGCTGCTAGTTGAAAGCAAAATCTCAAAACTCTGCTGAACCTAGACTGCGGAGGAAACTAAAAGAAACTCATCAGCAAAGAGTTCTCAAACCACAAAATCCAGTAACTATATAAATGAATGTTGTGCACCCCTAAAATATGAGATAAAAATAATCTTGAATACAGAAGAACGCAATTATAGCCTAATTTTATCTGAACTAAAATCTCCCACAACCTGACCATAGTGTCTCATTTACATGTGTACTTGTATTCTTCATTCATCATCATCATCGAGGGCGGGATCAAAGAGATAAGGAGCTATTTGATTTATAAAATAAGTTGTAGAATCTTCTTCAGAAAACCCACTTTCCACACTGCCAGTCTCACTACTGCTCTCCTCACCACTATTCACCATGTTCACCTGGCAGTTTACATCAGAACCATATCCTTCATCAATCCGATTAAAGAAGGCACGAGCCTCGTCTTCCAACCTGGCTTGTTCACTATCCTCCTCTCCACTCACATCCCAACTATCCTCCTCTCCACTCACATCCCAACTCACCTCCTCTCCACTCAAACCCCAACTCCCCTCCTCTCCACTCACATCCCAACTCTCCTTCTCCTCACTCTCTTTCCTACTCTTCTCCTTTTGACTCCCATCCATATTTTCCTCCTCCTCACTCTCTTCCCTATTTTCCTTCTCCTCACTCTCTTCCCTATTTTCTTTCTCCTCACTCTCTTCCCTATTTTCTTTCTCCTCACTCTCTTCCCTATTTTCTTTCTCCTCACTCTCTTTTCTACTCTCCGCCTCACTACCTTCACCATCTGCCCAATAGTCCAAGTCGCCATTCAACACCAGTTCTACCTGCTCTGATTCATCTCCTGTACCTCTACTCAACCTGTTCTCTACACTCTCAATTTGTTCACCTTCCACCTCACAAAACATTTCCTGCACTGACTTCACCTGACCTCTTACCTCCTCCAAAATGTCCTCCAGACCATCTCCACTGTCTTCACTACCTTCATCATCTCCCCAATAGTCCCCACTCCCCACCAGAGCCAACTGCTCCGACTCATCCTCTGCATCACTATCAAACCACTTCTCTCCACTCTTACCCTCAAACCTCATCCTCTCCCCAGACTTCTCCTCCTGTACAAACCTTCCCCCTCCAGACGACTCTTCTGACACCTCCTCAATCACAGACAATTCCTCCATACCCCAAAAAGCTTTAGATCCTCGTCTCTCCATGGTTCAAGTTGGAACTTGCGTCCTCGTCCAGGTACGTCTCAAAGATCTGTAGAAGAGAAAAAAGTACAATGTAACAGGTTAGAAAGAATGTAAACAAAAATGTGCCAATTAATTCCCATAAATCATGCAGGTAGAATGAATAAATCACCAGAGAAGACTGTCCATCATAACATGACACACATAATAAAACAGATAAGCATGGATGGAGTAGAAGAGTGGAAGAATATAGAGAAAAAATATTTGTTTAGGAATGACGCCCCTGAAGTACAAAGGTTACTTATGGGGCAGAATATAGGAATTTCATGTCCATCTCCTAGAACCATAAAACTTAGATAGATATCCTGGTGTAGGTATAAGTCTCAGGATCAGAACCTGGGACCTCTACATTTGATTTACATTAATAGATGGTTAGAATTGTGGGTAACAGGCCAGGTTAAGTATTAGCCTACATGACATGTATACACACAAATTTAATAATTTTATTTTGGGTTTTTATAGCCTGAATTATATCCCTTGAACCACAATAAAGTCATTTAAGTGACAGGCTACCTTGATTCTCCCAGCCAGAGTCAAACCGGGCCAAGAGAGAGGGATCCAAAAAGAAAGACACAGAGATACATCTCTCCATTTGGGAGTTGAACTCATGTTTTCTGCGTATTACAATAGTAAGGCAGAGTTGCCAACCCTCAAAACAAAATTTTTGTGAGATTTCAAATTTTCAAATGTTGCAGGAAGAAATAAAATTGGAGCTCATGTTTTGTTGAAATCAAATAAAAAACGGGAGAGGGGCTAGGAACTTCTGTATTTACTGGAAGTTTACTAGATTTATAAAAAAAAATGTACCATCCCTTTGCAGACTCTTTATTAAAAGAGAAAAAAAAACCTCATTGGCCTATGTTTACCTAAACGCAATGAATGCGATGATCCTAAGCCAATAAAAGGTTCGTCATGATCTTTAGATATCAGCCTACTGGGTAAACTAAATTATTGTGAGAGTGAGAGATTAACATGAAATTCCTGGGGCTCACAAAAAAAAATCAAAAGGGTTGGCAACTCTCTGCTTTGGGATATTGTGCAGTGCATGATAATTAAAGCTAAAAGAGCTGGATATCCCACTCTATGGGAGTGCGAGTTATTACAGTCTGAATGATTACAAGTTTCTTAAGCAAGTACACATAGGCTACATGTACTCCAATACTTAGTGCACTCTCAATGTGTTATTTGCTGATACTTGAGATGAAAAATAAAGACTCCAAATAAATACTGTGATATACAGGGTGTTTTTTTTATATTGATCGACTCTAAACTGAAATAACTCAAAGACGGTAAGAGATAGAAACATTCTGTTTTATGCCGATTTTTTTCCTCATCCATTTAAGATTTTGGTACCAAAATCAACTGAATCCAAGAATCAATTGGGCAACAGCGCCAGTTTGTGCGAACAGACACCGATTTTTAGTGCACAGAAATGACACTAATATTGCATTACAAGTGCATCTTGTGCGTTTACAAGGCAGATCGCGCTTGCAGCTCTCGGGAAATTCTAACTGAGCACAGAAAGAAAATCACAAAACCTAGTCACAACTTGTCTAAAAATTTGGTAGAAACTGGTAGTTTTAACTGTTATGACAACAAAGGTAGTAAGAGATGGATTTGTGATGTGCATGGTGCCCGATCAATAACAAAGACGATTTCGTTAATTTAATATAACCATCGCTTTCTAACCTCAAACGACAAAACACAAAATTCTTTTTCGTAAAATTGAAGCCACAACTTGGTGGACATTATTCCTTTTAAAAAAACAACGGTTTCAACAATCTTTTTATTGCCTCCCGATGTTTTCTAGCAGTCCTTCTCTCTGGTGTACCAGTGCGCTCTTTTGACTCCATGGTCTAAAAATGGCCTTGTTCCGTTAATTCCTTTCTTAAATACTATCTCTTCAATATAATATTATCAAGTATCCCAGACAAAAATTAAATGGCCAGAGAATGTAATGCAGAAAACCGTTTACTTTTATCTCTTACCGTTTTAGAGTTTTAGAGTTATTTCAGTTTAGAATCTATCAATATATATATAAAAAAAGAACACACCCTGGATATATATTTTTTTTATTGTTCTCCATGCTTTGAGTCCATTGGTAGTTTAAAAGTTATTCTAGCCTTTCCCATTATTTAGTTTTGGTTTGGTTGAGAGTCTTATGTGCCGTGCAACAGTGTAAGGTCATTTAAGAGACGGGCTACTTAAAACACTGCCAGCCAGGGCCAATCCAATTACTTGTGTATTCTCAACTCACGATGAGTATTCAGTCAAAGTATGCAGAATCGGGCAACACGGACAAATTCCAGGCCTTCCACAAATTAATGTTGGATTATCAAAACGTTTTTTCTATTTAATGACCAGTTGTGTTCCCTCTTAACTTATCTTATGTCGGAGTCGGGACAGCAAATTGTCAAATTATCGAGACAAAAAATAGAGGGAAAAAATTGGTTCCCACTGAGATTGTGTTGGATTATCAGCCTGGAGGTGAAGAGCAACTTTGAATGTATTATTCGAATATCGTATTATATCAATATGCTCGGAGGAACTGATTTAACACCAAGACCTCCCTGTAAAACATGTGGCCTGTCAGTTGAGGATGAACCATAAACTTCACATGGATATAAATTTTCTTTATTTTCCCTCTATAATAATTGATGTCCAGTGGCAACTATCATTCTGTAAACTGAGACTATACTTTCTTTTCACGCAAGAAACTTCCGGCTCCTTTCAATTTAAAAAATGAACCCAATAAAACAGAAGAGTTTCTTATGCTAAAAGAACCGCTCCTTCTTTGACAAATCAAATATATATATGTAAATGAAAATGGCATGGGGCAAGAAAAATTCCTTTATCAACGTGTAAAAAATAATAAATCCCAAATTATGCAGGGAGGAAAATGGTTTGGTTTGGTTTTGGCTTAACATCCCTTGCAACACTGTAAGGCCATTTAAGGGATGGGCTACTTTGACCCTGTTAACCCGGGCTGCAAGGGGTATTGTCCCTGCAGAAAAACGGAGAAATACTCTATCAAACAAACTGCCCAACGCGGGCCTCTGCGTGATAGGCGAAGTACCTAACTATTGCACCATAGACCAAAGAGCTTATAGATTCATAAAGAGATGTAAGCTCCGTCTGGATTAGTAAGAAGCAAGAGAAAGAAACATGTATATACAAAAGAGTTAAATAATTCCAATTCCTACTGAAGCGCGTTACTACGTCATAAGCTCCAGTGATGCCAAGAGGCGGAAGTCACGTAAGAATAAAAAACTAGAATCATGACGTGGTTGATATATGAATCAATATTTATCGCTAATTTATAGGTTTTAGGTTAATAATAATTTTGAGATTTTCTGTTTGCTTGTGCACTCTAAAATTTAATATGTGTGTGTCTTGTTCTTTTCATCTGGTAGTTATTGAGATGTATTTATTTAGAGAGAAGTCAGCTTTTTTTGCCGTTTTAGCTTAGACCATAGCAGAGTGGAGCCGAAAACAATGGGACCTTATCGGATAGGGGGTCGTCATGTTTGAAGATACGCGCCTTAAAGCTGCGTCATAAAGGCAGGTAAGTTTCGACTCTCGGTACTCCTCTCCACATAAACGTCGGTAAGGAGAAAATGACAAAATTAATTGTGCAATAAAAATTATGCACGACATCGAGTGAAAGTTGTAAAGTCTCTCGACCCCTAAAAATACAAAACTTTCAGTTTGTTTTTTCTCTCCAAATATTCTTTTACTCAGGGCTGCTTTGATAGAAAATGGAAAAAAATAAAGTCCGTCAATATATTGTTTCTCTACAGAAAATTACAGTACACAATTTGATCGGAACACTTGTTAACTTAATGTACTTTCTCACTTCATTTCACTTGCACAGAAATAAAACAGTTGGCAACATCCTTATTCGCGTTGGTCATTTAAAAATCTTTACAACTTATAAGTTTTGGGGTTTTTTTTTACACACCGAATATTATGCGGAAATGGAAAATTATAATATGCAGCAAAAATGCTAAATCACGCAGATGCATAAACCTGTGATCTTGCTATAATATTTGGTGGATCTATTTTAAGAAGGTCCAGTCCTCTGGCTAGAGTTTGAGGTGAGAAATCACAAATTATGACATCCCAGATGTCATCCTAACATTCCGGTTATTAAAACACTGGGTCTCTCACTAGCTGGATCTATCATAACTACTAGACACAAAAATAACTCCAAGCCTCGACCCCCAAATTGGAAAAAAGTGCACTGTAAGAAATACAGTCGAACATGGTCAAACGACCACTTTCGGTTGACCACCAAATCGCATATTTCTCATACACAGGGTGTTTATTTTATTGATAGATCGATTCTTAACTCTTGGCAACTCTGAACAGAGTAAGCTACAAAGCGGAAAATCTTGTCAAGACCATGAATGAAATGACACTTTACACACTGGTTCAGGAAAAAAACCCGAGTGCGGGCTACAAATAAGTCCCGACCTTAATGGTTGACTGAGTAAAGTAAAATAGATACTTGCAGCTCATGTGCTCCAATTTTCGACCAGTGCTCTTTCTCACCTACCTCATGGCAATGAAAGACATTAAACGTGGCTAGGTGTCCTTAAGCCCAGGATGAGTTGACATACTCAAGCAGGGTTAAATTTCATGGCTAGCCATACTTAGGCCCTAGGCCTATTAACCGAAACCTGTTTTCAACCAGGGTTGCCAGATTTCTCTATTACTATAAGCTCGAGGCTAATACCACTTTCGGTTTCGTCTTAAATGCAAAATACTCTAGATCTAGAGATAACAAAATTTTAAGCTAAAAAGCTTATAATTATAATCAGCTTTTTTGCTTTTCTCCAGTCTAGCCATCGCCATCAATTAAGTGCAAGTGTATCTGTCCATAAGTACGGCTAGCCTAGCCGTTGTACGTCATGAAGTATGACTAGCCATCTCATTCATAAATTAAGTACAACTAGCCTGCCGCCAGTTTAACGGTGCTTAGTAATTATTCAGGCTTTATTAAATGCGTGCAGTGCATGTCAGCAAGGCACCTTTTGGTTTCACCTCAAATGCAATATTACAAATCCTTTTGATTTGTCCATCTAGCCACCATTAAGCATGACTAGCCTGCTATTCTAACCTTTCTTAGCCTTAAGTACGGCCAGCCTAAGTCTCTAGTCTCTAGACGTCATTAAGCAAATAATTTCCTTTCAGTTAAGGTTGTAGTTGTAGTAACTAGCCTTCATAATTTAACATTTAGATCTAGATTCTAGATCATAATATTAATAAAAGACATAGATTTAGTAATCTTGACTGTCATAGCAGAGCCATAGGACAAATCAGGGGTAATAAGCCCAACCATAAGCCTAATAAAGAAAATGACCTTCGGTGTCCTTCAATTTCCCTCATCGGTTTTGTTCTGCCAAATCAAGGGGTACTTACACTCGACTCGAGATCTAGATCTAAATATACATAATTAGACAACAGAGGAGCAATAGTATCATATCTTAACTTACCGAAAGCGAAAAGATGTAGCGCAGCAAAGCCTTGAGTTGATTTCTTCGGAACTGGTCTTCTTCTTCTCTCGATAGTCGACAATATGGCGGATGGCGTGCCCCGAGCAATTTTTCGCGCCACAGAAATCTCGTCCTGATGTGATCTCGCAAGGTCAGTGAGAGGTCAAGCGGTCAGTGATGGTCACTGGTGAGCCGGAAGCACCCGAAGGACGCCGAACACAAGCCTGAGATCACCCCGGAAGGTCAATCCGGAGAGAAGGAGTACATTTGTAGTATTAATTATAAGCTCTTTGGTCAATCCTCAGGCGAGCGGGCAAACCAAAGTCATTTCATCACGGCAGGAATTCGGCCTATAGAGTTAGTTTAATAAAGGGGAAGGGGAGGGGGAAAATAATAACAAAGTGAAAGAAAAAGAAACCACCACCAACAACAAAAATCAACAATAACAACAACAAAAACAACAATAACAACAAACGAACAAAAAAACCCACTCAAAGCTCAAAAGATATCAGACAGGAATCGAAAAGCATACATGTGGCATAGCGTGGCACTTTGAAAACAACAACCTCTAAGATAAGAGACCAGCATCTTCAAAACCACACACACACACACTCTCTCACACACACAAAGAGACACGCGCGCGCTTTCAGATTTTTTTTATGCACATGTTCAGGGTGATTACTTCTTTTATTGATCGATTCTAAACTGAAATAACTCTAAAACGGTAATAGGGAAACGTAAACGGTTTTCTGCACACCATTCTCTGGCCATTTAAGTTTTGTCTGGGATACTTGATAAGATTATGTTGATAGAGACGGCATTTTAAAAAGGAGTTAACGGAACAAGGCCACTTTTAGATCATGGCGTCAAAAGAGCGCACTGGTACACGAAAGTGAAGGACTGCTAGAAGACATGCGGCAATAAAAAGATTGTTAAAAATGTTTTTAAAAAGGAATACTGTCCACCGAGCTCTGGCTTCATATTTCACGAAAAAGAATTATTTTTTCTCTTATCATTTTAAGTTAGAAAGCGATGGATGTCTCTTGTGGTAGGCTATCAAATAGCGAAGTCGTCTTTTCATTAATATTGACACCATGCATTTCGCAAATCCAGTTCTTACTGTCTTTGTTGTCATAGCAATTAGCATTACCAGTTCCTACCAAATTTTGATACTAAGTTCTGACTGAGTTTTGGGTGGTGCTTTTCTCGCCGTGCAGAGTTGGAATTTTCTCAAAGCTGCAGGCGCGCGATCTGCTTTGTAAACGCACAAGACGCACTTGGTAAATGCAAGATTAGCACCATTTCTGAGCGCTAAAAAAAGTACTAGAAAAAAAAACCTTAAATGAATGCGGATTGATTGTTAGAAGAATATTTCTATCTCTTACCGTCTATGAGTTATTTCAGTTTAAAATCGATGTGTAAAAAAACACACACACAAAAACAACAACCCAAAAAACAAAAAAACACCCTATATATCT
>JAUKPP010245515.1:0-13241 GCA_032273245.1 Phyllaplysia taylori | reverse complement strand
CAGACAGACAGACAGACAGACAGACAGACAGACAGACAGACAGACAGACGGACGGACGGACGGACGGACAGACAGACGGACAGACAGACAACTGGATGGAAGGACACACTGTCAGTTTGACAGTTTGATTAATTGGCATATGAACACGGGGAAAGCCTGGCCCTGTCGTTGTCATTTGTTGCGTGTTGGTTGTTGTGTCGCATCGTGTACATTGAGCTTAACCAAACTGTTTGTCTTGTCCCGACAGTTACCGCGAGGGCAGACTGGGCAGTCCATGGCGTCACATCAAAGCTTGCATCAACAACGCAGGAAATCACTTGGTGTTTATTGATGGTGAGTACACGTTCTACCAGGAGATTATATAAAGTATATGAGATTAGCATCGGAGCCTCTAAACGCTTACCCGGCGTTCTCATGACGTAATCCATGTCAACAAGTGCTCACAGTGCAATCGAAGTGTGGCCAAGAAAAGCAGTGTCAATGGGAAGTCGCGCTTGGTTGTGGCCACTCTCGTAATGCACTGTTGTCACGGAGCGTTTCACACCTTTGGTTGTACTTGCAGTTCGGTGGAATTGTATCGGATTGTGAGTTGTGCATGCCATTTGGCTAGTGGTTGTTTGCCTTCAGTCAGTTTTGTCTTCTAAGTGCGATACTTAAACATAGAGAATCTAGGGCTATCAATAGGTAGGCCATACATGTAGCCTATATAAATTCAAGTCGTTGGTTGAGTTTGTTTGTTTTTTAATTCCAAGACTATCTCATCTTTACCTCGTGAAAGAGAGAAAGAGAAAGGAAGTGAAAGAGAAAGAGAGGGGCGACTCTGTGTGTTTTAGTAAGAATAAAGAGAGAGAGAGAGAGAGAGAGAGAGAGAGAGAGAGAGAGAGAGAGAGAGATAGCGATCCTGCGTTGTTATTGTTGTTTTTTTAGAGAAGAGAGAGAGGGAAAATAAGCTATTCATTGAGACCTTTTTCAAGGAAAGCGAGTTTCAGAAGGTACCGCACAGAAGTTACGGTACAGAGATTTTTTTTCAATACTTCACTTACTAAACATAAGAAGGGATAATTTTATAGCCTTGAGAGAATAGAGAGAATATAATCAATCATTGTATTATTGACCCCGGATCAAATGCAGCGATTGTATTGAATCAATTAATCGATGCTGTTCACTTCCTACTTCATTCACATTTCCTCCATCCATCAATGACGGTATCGGCCACAGAAGTCAATACATGTAATTATAGTAAGGGAATTGTTGCTTGTACAGGCGTGTAATGCCAATCACTTATGTGTACAAACAAAGCCATGTTCTGCTCACTAGAGGCATGTATCATTATGCCAGTAGGGCCATTGAAAAATAGGCCCGCTGCTCAGTTACAATGCACGATGGTGTCCCGGTTTTCTGGTAGCCTTTCGGGTTTGCCTTTGAAAGCCACAAAAACCAGCTGGATTGATGACAAAATCAATAATTACCCGGTACATGTACTCATACAACTGTTTAGAAATTCATTTTTTTAACACCCTGGACGTGATTATCAACGACTTATATTTAACTTATAAACGTATAATAATAATGACTGCATTTATATAGCGCATTATATATCCCCGCTTGAAAGCAGGCTCTATGCGCTTTACAATCAATTAAATATTTATATATAATGTCATTTCAGTCAATAATATTGGCATGGTTGCCCTGCAACACTGTAAGTTCATTTAAGGGACGAGCTACTTCGACCCTGCCTGTCAGGGCCAACCCGGGCTGAGAGGGAAAAGATCCCAGCAGAAAATAAAACGCAAATCGTCTGCACGCGGGATTGAAATCGGGTCTTTTGCATGAGAGGCCAAGAGCCTAACCATTACACCACAGCGCCGGTCATTATGAAATCTTTGCCCTGTAAGTTAAGCAATAGCCGGATATTATAATAATAATAATAATGACTGCATTTATATAGCGCATATCCCCGCTTGGAAGCAGGCTCTATGCGCTTTACAATCAATTATTACCCCGGCTGACCAAGTCATTCAGAAACCTTCTCAACTTCCCGGGAGGCATACAGTGCAAGCTGCCATTTTACAGGCGCTAAAGCACTAACATACGGACATGATCGTTCGCTGTCTATGGCCGGGTACCCATTTACACCTGGGTGAAGTGAGGAAAATTCGTGTAAAATGACTTTCCCAAGGACACAACGTCGGGCCTGAGCTGGGATTCAAACCCGCAACCTTCCGATCACGAGTCCGGCAGCCTAACCACTAAACCAACGGCGCCACGTGATTTAATTATACATGATTTAATAATAATAATACTTATGATACTTTCTCACAGGAACAATTAAATCAGAAGAGAACTACTTCTACCCACCGGAAACGATGTTCGAGCCACCCAACTTTTCCATGTACATTTCCCCGCGCATGCCCAGACGCTCGCTGACACAAGTGCCACAGACGTACAGGGGAGACTCAAGGAACTCAGCCTCCAACGAGCGCGCCAGACAAGGGTTCCAGTACTGGTATCATCAGAAGAAGCCAATCGATCGTAAGTAGGCCTACTCCCAGACATACTCGGATACACGTATGTCATACCAAGACTAGAGAGAGAGAGGGGGGGGGGGGGGGGTCCCCCTCAGAACTGAACGCTCATGGGCTGTGTGCACGTGCTCGCAGATAGAAATGAAAAGCCGTTCAGAGTACGGGTATCAGAGTCTTTTGTCGCACTTGGAAGAGGTTCCAGTTCCATTGGTTGGTGTACAATGTTTCAGAGATCTATTTAAAAAAAGAAAAAAACGATAGAAAAAAAAAAGGACAGGGGAGTAGTAGTAGTAGGGGAATGTAGGGAAATCACGAAGGAGGGAGCGGGGGAGCCAGAGAGAAAGATGGCTAAGGGGTTGGGGGGGGGGGGAGAGTTGAAGCGCTTTTTTTGTTTGTTGATAAGTTCGTACTGCAATTAGATGAGAACGCCATATCGCTAATAAATTTGTTTTTATTCAAATTAAATGTAATCTAGTGTAATAATGCTAACAACAGGCCTTGATTCATTGATTACAACTACATGTATAATGTATGCCTTCTCTCTGTTCCGCAGTGGCCAGCCGATACAGACAAAAGGCCAAGATGTTGACACTTGGTGCCTCCTGTTCAAACTAGATAAATTATATTGTTGTAATTTATTAATTCTCCGAGCCACATTTGTCTAGAATCTTCACCTCTGAGATGATAAACGATCTCCAAATGTATTGAAGGAAAGACTGTATAAAAATAAAAAAGAGTGCATCTCCTTCAAACGCCGTTGTAAGTTTTGTATGATATTGGTATTTATTTCGCATTGTATTTTGAATTTAGACAGCATTGTGTGACAATGTAATAACAGATAGAGCGATGGGCAGACTCCATATATGGGCAAGTCCTCTTGTCAGTGGCAGACATGTCATGTATTACTATTGGTCTTCAAAATCTGATGTGATCATGAGTTCAAATGCTCAAATTAAATATTGTAATCAATCATTAAACTGTTTGTTCTTTCTACTTTCCCCACTTCATCCGATCTCTATAAATATTTGAATATACAGGGTGTTTTTTTTATATTGATCTATTCTAAACTGAAATAACTCGAAGACGGTAAAAGATAGAAACATTCGGTTTTCCACCGATTAATGCTCGTCCATTTAGGTTTTTTCTGGTACCAAAATCAATCGAATCCAACAACCCATTGTGCGACAGTGCCAGTTTGCTCAAACAGACCCCGATTTTTAGCGCGCAGAAATGACGCTAATATTGCATTTACACGTGCATCTTGTGCGTTTACAACAAGGCATTTCGCTCGCTTGCAGCTCTCAGAAAATTCTAACAGAGCACAGAAAGAAAAACGCAATTCAAACTTAGTTAGAACTTGGTTGGTATAAGAATTTGGTAGAAACTGGTAGTGTTAACTGTTATGACAATAATGATACTAAGAGCTGGATTTGCGATGTGCATGATGCCCGATCAGTGAAAAAGACGATTTCATTAATTTGATACCACCAGAGACTTCCATCGCTTTCCAGCCTCAAACGATAAAACACAAAATTATTTTTCGTGAAATATGAAGCCACAACTTGGTGGACATTATTCCTTTTTGAAAAACAGTTTTAACAATCTTTTTATTGCCTCGCGATGTTTTCTAGCAGTCCTTCTCTTTGGTGTACCAGTGCGCTGTTTTGAAGCCTTGATCTAAAAATGGCCTTGTTCCGTTAACTTCTTTCTAAAATTACATCTCTATCAATATAATCTTATCAAGTAATCCAAACAAAACTTAAATGGCCAGAGAATGGTATTCAGAAAACCGTTTACTTTTATCATTTACCGTTTCAGAGTTATTTCAGTTTAGAATCGATCAATAAAAATAATTTAAAAAACTGTATGTCAGAGCACAGTTGTAACGTTGCTGTGGCTATGACTATGACCTGCTTGTTGTATCTTTCTTTTGATACGTCGGCAGTATGTTTGATTTGGTTTTGAGTTTTGCGCCCCCCCCCCCCCCCCCTCCCCCCATAGCACTGTAATGGCTATTTTAGAAGATACATACATGTAGCTACTTCGGCGCCCTGTCTGGCAGGGCAAGCCCAGGCTAAGATGGACATCATCTTATCCCAGCAGGAAGGCTCAGATCTGCGTCCTCAAGCGAAATTGAACTTATGTCTTCGGCGTGATCGACAAAGAGCCTAACATTACACCAAAGACACCGGTAGTCAATCTGTACTAATGCATGTGTACATGTACTTTGTATCAGTGATCAGCCGAGCGTTACTTAGACAATTAACTTTATGGGCCTACCCGCCACCACATAGAACAGGTGTGGTGTAGTAGCAGCCTACATGTAGTAGTAAGTGCAACACCACCTTGGAAGACTCGACCAATGTGGACCACCCAGATCCCTGAACATACGTGTGGTCCCGTAACTGTAAAGTTTTCACAATCGGCGCAATCACATACCTTGAGATTGAGAAGCAAGACTCAAACAGGCTGTTACTGTTACTGTAAATGTACATCATGTAGGCTATCTGGTGCGCTGTTTTGATTTTTTTTTTATTTTTTTTTTTAAATCTTTTACCAGTCACTATGGAGCTTCACCAGTCATGTCAACGCTGGCCTTAAAATGCCAAGTAGCCTACCTGGCGAGACAGCTGTTTCAATTTCCTTACCATAGTTATCCCTCCACCCTCATCGTCCTTGCTATGAGTTAGCCTGAGATCGAATCCATTTTTCTGCCTGTGGCCAAGGAGGACGGTAAAGCGCCTGCTTCAGATTTAGATTACATTGTACTGTACTCAGAACGTAGAGGTAATGAGTTTGAATCCTGTGAGATTCGTTGGTACATGTATTACATCATGTACATGTAACTGTTTTCATGGCTCTGTCCTTGTCGAATCTGAATCGGAAGTTCCGCCTCTTGGATGACCTCATAAGTGTTGCAAAGGCTGTTAATGTTCAATCGAGAACAACTAAGTTAACCCATGACAGGCTACTCATGACCTACTCCTCTACCACCATCACAAGGCCATTGGTTCGTTTGTTGGGGGTTCAAATCCCTTTAACTCTTCTAAAGTACGTATACCAGCGACAGTGTTACCAAGTCCTACATGGAACATAAAGTGAGCACCTAAGGCGGAGCGTCCACTGACCTGATTTGTCAGTTGCAGGCCAGGCTCATCTATATATTATGATATATATGTATATAGATATAATATGAGCCTGGCCTGCAACTGACAAAACAGATCAGTGGACGCTCCGCCTAACACAGTGCTTTACTCACTGCCTAAATGTTCCATCAAGTGAAAGTCCATGTAAACTGAAATGCACACTCCGCTCAAATGCACGCTATCGTTATGATTATGACGGATTTTTTAATATAGGCCTACAATTTGTGTGTATAAATTACTATAAATGCACGTTTTTCAGTCCTCTTGAGCACTGCGAATTTAGGCAGAGACTTCTGTTCTATAATTACATGTATAATTTGTACTTGTACATGAACTACACTGCGGACAATAGCAAAGTTTTTAGGTTTTCATTTACTTTAACGTCCCTTGCAACACTGGAAGGTCATGTAAGAGACGGGCTACTTCGACCCTGCCTGTCGGGGTCAACCCTCATGAGAAGGACACTGACTGGTCTATTTGTTTCTACCACAAATCAAGGAGACTGTTCAAGAAAGAAATAGAAAGTTGTGATCATTTAGACTCAATATATGCTTTGCAATTTGTCCAAACAAGTCGTAAGTCGCAGATCCTAAAGTGGAGAAAAGGCCCTGCAAAATCAATTTGGGTGTTTTATAGTATAGCAGTATCTGGAGCTGTTTTCAAATCTGCACATTTTGAATAGAAAGCCCTACACAGGGAAACTCTGTCGTCACCTATGCACAACTGCAACGGGACAGCCCTCAAGAAAAGATTGTCCGACAAACAAGCTCTTTTTCTCCCCTTTCCTGTTCACGTGTGTGATGGGGCAATTTTAAACAATCAATTCTCAGAGCCTAACTGAAGTAGCAACATAATTTTTCATCACTTAAAAAGGAAGGAAACAGACTTTCAGGTGAAAACAATAACCCCACATAGTTAAAATGCTACTTACGACTCATTCGGACTGGTCGCAAGACATGTAGGCCTATATATTATATATATATACAGGGTGTTTTTTTTATATTGATCAAATGTAAACTTTAATTTACTAAAATGACGGTACATGATAGTGATAGAAACATTCTGTTTTCGACCACTTAATTTTCATCCATTTAACTTTTTTCTGGTACCAAAATCAATCGAATCCAAGAACCCGCTGCGCGACAGCGACAGTTTGCGCGAACTGACGCGGATTTTTAGAGCGCAGAAATTACGCTAATCTTGCATTTACTAGTGCATCTTGAACGTTCACAAAGCAGATCGCGTGCCTGCAGCCCTGAGGAAATTCCAACTCTGCACAGCGAGAAAAGCACCATCTACAATTCAGTCAGAAATTGGTATCAAAAGATGGTAGAAACTGGTTATGTTAATTGCTATGACAACAAAGATAGTAAAAACTGGATTTGCAAAGTGCACGGTGCCCGATCAATGAAAAAGACAACTTCGTTAATTTGATACCACCAGAGGCATCCATCGCTTTCTAATCTCAAATGATAAAACACAATTTTTTTTTCGTGAAATATGAAACAAGAGCTTGGTGGACATTATTCCTTTTTGAAAAACACTTTTAACAATCTTTTTATCGCTGTATGATGTTTTCTAGCAGGCCCTCTCTTTGGTGTACCAGTGTTCTCTTTTGACGCCATGATCTAAAAAGGGCCTTGTTCGGTTAACTCCTTTTTAAAAAAGACATCTCTATCAACATAATCTTATTAAGTATCCCCGACAAAACTTAAATGGCCAGAGAATGCTGTGCAGAAAACCCGTTTACTTTTATCTCTTACCGTTTCAGATTTATTTCAGTTTAGAGTCGATCAATATAAAAAAGACACCCTGTATAATCATTATATATGTGATATAGCTCTGTATCATGGCACTGACATCCGGAAAGTCAGTATCATTTAAGCAGACGATAACATGCACATCTAGGAACACCGTCAGCCCTACTGTACTGCCTACTTTGTACTCATCAAAAGGTTGGTGGTGTAACAAGGTTTGACTGCAGCTGCTCACATAAAAACATTCACTACAGACGTTTGCAGTCTACGAATATCGAATTTGTACAACCCATGCAGGATGCAGCGCAGCTTAATTTTACGCAAAATATGAAAGTTACTGAAAGTTGGCCAGACTGTTAAGACCACAAAATATTGAGTGCATAAATTTTAGGCCATTGGAGGTGACCAAATAAAATGAAAATGACCTGTGATCATTTTGTGCAGTTTGCGTAAAATGTAAACCTTTGTAGTGGTACATGTAGTAGGTCCAGGGTCCCCACCAAATTCTTGAAACTTTTTTCAAGACCCCTGTTCGCAGGAAAAATAAGGTTGCCGCCTGTCAAGAATGATAATGATCCCCAAAAAAGCCAATTTTTAAAATGAATTTCTATGATGAATGCACAAGTACATTTTGTAGCATAGTCTTCAACGAATAGATGGTTTATAACAGCTTATTTCACTTAACAATGATATAGACTTGTCACTGCTGCTGCTACCACTAACCAGAGACAAATGTTTCTTTCCCTTCGTGTGCGACACCAGTGCTGACCTACCCATTCATTTGTAATCAACAAGTTTTCTATTCTTACATTGGGAGCAGTATGCATCAGGACCAGATCGTTTCAGCAATGGTGAAATCAAAGGGTCTTTGAGTAAAGAGTCTTGAAAACTAACACAGCTTGAATTCGATATGATTAAAGAATTAAGTCCATGTCCTAGATATAGATCTATTAAAATTAAATCAGCGATAGAGGCCAATTGAAGACAGGCAGGGCTACTCTAGCCTATGTGAAAGCACTGGATCGCACGCCGATGAATCAAGAAAAGAAAGCTTCAGTCCAATCATGAATGAATGGCGCGGTGGAAACAAATTAAGGAAAATTAAACAAAGCATTGAGCATGCGCAGTACGGACAATAACTAAGAATTGACTGACCGGATTAATACCCCTTTGGCAATCAACACTTCAGTTCCTGATCGAGACTCGACTACGTGACAAAAAATGAGGAAAAGACGCGACAGACTTTATTTTTCCCGATACAACATGAAATTTTTAGCCATTTCGTTTTTCCTGACACATCATAAAATTCCTAACTTTTTCCTGATTTCTCGACTTGGTAGGGACCCTATAGGTCTTACATAAAATATAGCCCCAGGCGTGTTGAGATTTACTGGTCTGCCAGAAAGTGTCACTGGCCATAAGTGCCGGATTGGTATCTACATGTATATTGAAAAGTAAAACCAATGGATATTCATTGCCATTCAGTAGCAACAGCCACACTATCAGAAAGTATGTCTGGCCTACTTTCTAATGGCTTCCCAACCTTATAATTTTTTTAAATCCCATGAACCTTGGTTTTAATTATGCACATATATATTTCGTTCACAAAAAAGACGGTAGATTATGGATATTTTCCAACCAGCAAAGGGTTTATTCTTACAAATGGACCCATCATGAGAATTCATACATACAAATGAGGACAATAAAATACATAAAAATGAGAACATTAAAAATTAACACTTTTCCAGTTACCAACCACAATCATACCACTACCACATGTATACACTCAAGTATCTTAGGCCCAAATATTTTTTCCAGGTCACGTGTAAAAGAGACGGCATCTTAGCTTTTCCTCTGATGGAATTGTTTTTTTGATTACTCAAGCTAATCAGCCTCAATAATCTCAGATCCTGAATGACCACCAAGCTTTGGCAGTAAACCTGAGAAGAGAAGAAAAACAAGAGACCCTTCCCCTCCCCTTCATATATCCACACCTCATTCTTATATATGCATCTTGTATACTCAGAGCATTCAACTAACTCCACGAACATCAACATCAAAATTGTGAACAAAGAAAATAAACAACGTAAAATTCATTTTGCTGTGGCCAGAGGATTCCTAAGCACCAAGATGACAGAGTCCCCTCGCAAGAACATTTTGGAGATAAATCTGTCCTTGTTCACAGGCTTGGACTTCTTCTTGCCTTTCCCTGTCTTTGGCTGTTCCGTCCACATCTCCTTCACATTCTCCAACACCATGTTGCAATGTCTGAGGAACAGAAGATGATAGAAAACCCATGGTAACTCTTGATATACATACATTGTAATTACACAATAAAATTTATCAAAATAAACAAATGTGTGGTAAAAAAAAGTCACCAAAACAATTGAGCAAATTGAGCCCAAAGAAAATAATTTCTAAAAGAAGGAGGTACAGTAGAACCCTAGAACCCATATGTCTCTACGTCTGTTAACTCCCTATTCAGCTTAAGTCGACACAATTCAGAATTCCCAACCTTTTCTTTATTTGCTACATCAACATCCCTTACGTCGACTTTCTCTTTCCTCAACGTGATATCAATAGTCCCAGCAATGTTGACTTATGTGGGTTCTACTGTAAGTGTTGAGAACAAAGCAGCCCTTCTTACGCACAGTACAACCCACATAAGTTAACATTTCTGGGACTATTGAAATGCCGTAGAGTAAAGAGAAAGTCAACTGAAAGGATAGTAATAGATTTGAAGGTGAATGGGGGAACCACTGTGTACTTTGTGCGCAGAACCCAAGAAGCTCCTGATAAGTCAGATAAGAGCTCTGGGAAAAAAATCTAGCCCTCCTCCGAGGTCATGTACCGGGAATTTGTTGTTGTGGGGTTTTTATTTTGAATATTGATTGTGCTTTGGAATGATAACAGAATGGCACAGCCTGCATGATGGTACTGTGCTACCCATCTACATACAAGCGAAGGCAATCACTTTCAGTAAGCAAAGCATGCGCGATGGTACTGTGCTACGGTACATTTGTCTGCACAGCAAAGTAATAAAAAAGAGTGGTCGCTTAAACAGAAATTCATGGTACTTATTTTAGAATAAGGAAAAAGCCACCTTAAGGCAAAAGCACGTGTTTTGAGTAAAGCATGTCTTTGCAAGGAGTGCAATTAGGCAGAGACTATAGTTTACATGATGTAAATGTTATATTAATCACAGGGCTAGGAAATCATTAATTATGTGGAAAGTTATTTTTTTTTATATATGAATAATGAAAGACAATTTTACAATGTTAATGACAATAACTATGTGTAGGCTTCTATATATAGGGTGAGGGAATAAAAATAGGTTCCTCGGTTTTCACTATATTTTGCTTAATAGTCAACATATTTTTACGAAACTTCCCATACCATAAGTGAGTCCGAGGTAGAAAGAGTACCTGAAAATTTCATTGTGTTTGAATAGTTTGATGCCCAGAAAATAAAGAAACATGCATTATAAAAAGCGATGTGATTTTCCAGTAAAACAGAATATTTTGTTTGCAGTACATGCTCCTCATGCCTTTGTTAATGCTGTTTTTTTAAGGATAAATCTTCGAGAAATCCAAATTTGGTGAAATAAATTTGGTCAATAAAAGAGTTCTAAAACATAGCCGAAACAGCTGAAGGAAATTATCTTATCAAGTCCTTGGGGATCGTCTTCAATAGATCGTTTGTCGGAATCAGTCGACATCATGTTGTCGCCTGAGAAATATTCTTCGATGAGCAAGTTTGGAGATTAGCGTTTCTATGCAGCCGATACCTGTTGATTTATCAACTGACACCTGCATTAGACCTGTCACATAACTTTTACTAGATCTTATACTTTTTCATCAAATCTGTTACTGTTTCATTTCATGTTTTATTCCAGGGCAAAGTTCAACAGCATCTGCATAGTCTTTATCAGCCCCGCCCTAAGGCAAAAGTCAAAACACACAAAAAACCCTCACAAAATGCAGGGAATCATAGTTTTGGTCATATTTTAATGATCTTGTCAAGAGATGCAGAAGCCCAGTATACTAAGATTAAAGAACTAGTATGTTTTTTCATCGGCATAACCGATTTGAAATCCACCTTTTCTGTCTAAAGACGCGCACAGTGCTTACTAATTTATTGCACATTCTGGAAAATCGCGCATTTTCAGAAAATAGGGTGGCTTTTAAAATTTCACATTCCATTTGAACCAGATAATCGAACTCTACAAAATTCTTAGGAACCTTTTCTGCTTGGACATACAATATGGGAAGTTTCGTGGAAATTCGATGACAAGTAAATACAGTCGAGCACGGATAGCTCAAACACGCTGGGGATTGACAAATTATGTGTTTGACACATCCATAATTCGAGCAATCCGTAATGTTGTAATATAAGAGCAAGGACAGAGGAAGTATCTATGCTACGTAAAAACGCGGGTCAAAATACAATTTCTTTTCACTCTGGCCCTACAGTTCAACCAAAATTTTTGCTGCTCTGTTGATTTCGCCCAGTGCGCATGCCCAAGCGCTGTTTTTCGAGGCAAGTGTCCGGTTTCATTCGTTTTCCTTCTCTCCTTTCTTCAAGATCACAACCGTCTATTCCGCTTCTTCATCTTCTCTACCCCCCTCTCTCTCTCTCTCGTATCCTTTCTCTCAGCTTCTCCATCTACAACAGATTCTTTTTCCCTCCCTCTGCTTATCTCTCACTTTCTTTCTTTCTCTCTATCTTCTCTTATTCTCCTACGGTGTTGCCTTCCAAGTTGAAGTTAAAGCCACGCATTTGCTTTTCCCGCACCGGTATGGTGGTCTATGAATCGGAGTCCAGTTTCTTCTTTCTTTTTCTTCTTGTTTGTCTCTCTCTCTCTCCCAGTGCCTGCATGAAACAGTTTATAAAGTGGCTATCACATCTTCTCTAGGCTTCTTTTAAAAATTGCCACATCATACACTAAAACGCACGCGTCACACTATCGCCTGTCTTCAACAAACTCCCAGACCGCATCCCCCCTACCGCATGGCTAGTAGTAGAGCCAGTAGGGCCACGAAAGCTCTAGCGCCCTACACACACAACCACACAACGCCTAGATCTACAGGTAATGTGTAGTAATGATGCGTTACGACACGCCCCGCTCGCGTTTGTTTTCCCTTTGAGCTCGCGCGGCAATAAATGTTCGAGCCGATAAATGCAGATTTGATCAGGTTGTTCAATGTGAAGTATTCGAGACATCCATAAGGGTGTTCGAGAATGCTGTGCTGTTAATAAAAAGAAAGTATAGCAACTCAGCCGGGGAATGGCGTTCTGTTGGGGCAATCAGTAAATTCGAGTACGGCGGGTTCGAGTATTCTGTGCTCAACTGTATGGCGAAAATTGAGGAAGCTATTTCTTTGGCTCACTCTGTTAATCACACAAATCAAATGGGAAAGTGAACGAAATTGAATGTAATAAAATGCAAACCTGTCAAATGCTTTAACACGAGCCAAAAGCTTTTTGTTGTTTCTGCAGTTGATGAGGACTTGTGTGTTGTTCTTGACGGATTGTGTGAGGACTGACAAAGGACCCGTGTTGAATTCTTCCTGCTCATGCTGGGACAACTCCTCTGGGGTCATATCACTTTTTGGCTTCTGAACAGCAGCCCTGGGGGGAAAAACAACAAAATATGTGCTACACGAAACACTGAAACAAAACATACGGAAGAATTAGATGCATACCTGCCAACCCTACAAAGATTGAAATCAGTAAATATCCCAAAATTTTCCCCAAAAGTCAGTAGATCTGGAAAAAAATCAGTAGATCTCGCCGTTACCGAATCTAAAAGT
>JAUKPP010245504.1:0-13242 GCA_032273245.1 Phyllaplysia taylori | reverse complement strand
TCTGGAGGATTTAATAACCTGCAGGGCTGAGGTAGGGTCTCAATAAATATTGTGAATGCTTAACATTAACAATTTTCCCCTTTTTTTTGTTTGTCTTATGTTGTGTACTAACATTGCCAATTTTCAATAGAAGTGCAAACTAAGAAAAAATGACGGCATTTTTTGTAGAGAATGAGCAAAAATAGGTATTTTCGGCCTTATTGTAAGCAAAACCGTCGGCAAGGGTTGGCAAGTCTGCTGAAGAGACAGAAAGGACACACTTCACGTTTTGGTAAGATGTAATTTCCATTAATCCTGGTATGTACAAAGTGGCAAGTATCCCCACTTATTAAGCAGGGGACTGGGGTCGAGTGACCGCCAGGAAAGATATCAATTTACTCAATACGAGATGCGACCAAAGCGTAGGGGACAATTGGTAGAGACGTAGGGACTGAAGAGTACCACAAAAACACCCACAGAGAGAAGGATATTGTAATAATAGCGACAACAATGATAACGCTCCCGTTTACGAACGGGAATAATCAGAGAACGCCTCAATAATTAGCAAATAGTTGTCTTCGACGAGAAATCAGTATTTAAATCTTGAAAATTGATTATCAGCAATGTTAAAAGTGCTCACAGAAAAAAATAATTAAAAGGCCTATCTAAGATAAAATAAAAAAGTTAGTCCTAATAGTAAGTCTCCTCCCCCCCAACCTTCTGTTTCAATTCCAATTCCACCCACAGATGGTCAGAGTGGATCGTAAATCTGCAATGCCCTGATCTGAAGTTAAGCAACATCAAAAGGTTATCAATGTGCTCAGTTCGTTTTGAGTGAAGCATGTATAACAACCCAGACAACATTACTTCATGTCAACTCATTTCAACCGCAGTCCCACGGCCGTTTGACTGTCCAAATGCACCAAAACCAGACCATACCACAAATCCTTCTCCTAAGAAGAGAAAAAGGTTATCATTGTGCTCAGTTCGTTTTGAGCGAAGCATGTATAACAACCCAGACGACATCACTTCATGTCAACTCATTTCAACCGCAGTCCCACGGCCGGTTGACTGTCCAAATGCACCAAAACCAGACCATACCACAAAGCCTTCTCCTAAGAAGAGACTAGAGAGAGAAATCTCCGAGCCACCCACCTTATCTCCGGGACGATCCCTTCCAACAGCAGCCCCACAGCTGGTTGACTCTCCAGATCCACCAGAACTAGATCTTAACACAAGGCCATCTCCGAAGAAGAGGAAAATGAGAGAAATCTGAGTACCCCCCCCCCCCCCCAATCTCCTGCTCAAATAATTTGCAAGGACCAGGAAGATAATAATTCATTTTGGTCCCTTCCAACAGCGGTCCCACAGCTGGCTGACTTTCCAAATCCACCAGAACTAGATCTTAACGAGGCCCACTGAAAGCGTCTCCTATTTTGGTACATGTACCAGTAAGGGTGATACTCCGCCCTCTCATTATGATCATTCACTGTGTCTGAAGAGGATTCGAGAACTTGAGAACAAACTTGCTAAGTCTAAACATGCCATACAAAAATAGCAAAATGCTAACAAAAAGTTGAACAGGCAAGTAAAGCGACTTAAAGCAACTAATGCCAAGCAGTCGGCCAGTTTACTTGTGTTTCATTCAAAACTAGACAAGGCAAGGAAGAAAAATCTTGAAGAATTTCTTGATATGTTACCACCCCTCCCATCATCATTTGTCAGTGTTTTATTGCGTCAGGCCAAAAAAATCAACTGGAAGAGAGAAGACTTGAAGGCTATGGAGCTTTGTCTTTCTATCTATTTCAGAAGCTCTTCTGCCTATTCAGTGTTAAGATCTTCAGGTTTCTCTTTGCCTCACCCCAATACACCCCGTAATCGTTTTACTTCAGTCTTTTCTTGTGATGCTGGACTATGTCTGTCACTGTTGGAGACGGTTCGACTCAGGGCATTAACACTAAAAGACCATGAAAGACATATATAGCTCTTTCTATCGACGGGATGGCCCTCAAACAAGAACTTGAGTATAAGAAAGAGAGTGATACTGTTCTTGGCTTTGAGGACTTTGGCTCTTTTAGCGTTGGTGTTACACCACCTTCAACAGCTGACCACGGAGTAGTACTTATGATTCGAGGTTTAACACCTCAGTGGAAGCAAGACATAGGCTACTATCTTTCTAAACACAGTATTACTGTTAGTGTTTTGAAGAACATCATTTTCAATGCCATTAAATCTTTGACTAAGTTAGGTCTCATTGTTGATGCATTAGTTACGGATCAAGAAACCTGTCAATGGAAGTTCGTCAGGGACTTCAGATTTTCTGCTGAGCAGCCCTATTTTTTTGTAAATGACACAATTAAGTGTCACGTTGTGTCAGATCCACCTCATTTAATAAAAAACCTAAGAAATAATTTTATTAATAAAGGTATTGTATATGTTAAAGATGGTGAGCTGAAAACTGGGATAGGGTTAGAAGTAGAGGAGACGGTGACTTCAACCTCGCCTGTCAGGGCCAACTTGGGAGGTGAGTGACTCATATCAGCAGAGAGATCCGATTTTCATCTAAAAATGAATGTGGATCACAGTGGGATCCCCTGCATGAGAGGGGAAGTGCCTAACCATTACACTAGCGACACTGATCATGAAATACCGGTACTTGTCACATTATAATCACCACAATGCTCTTGTCTTGTTGTTATCTAATCGAAGTAAAAAACGTCACCAAATACTGCTTGGCGAGAATAAGAGTATGTAGGCCTACAATTTAATTTGCAAACAAGCCTATTTATCTATATTTATAATGCTTTCAATTATGTATAATCTATCTACCTAGTGACATATTTCTTACTTCGTAATTGACTGATAGCCCAAAATGTAAAGGTCATCGGTCCATCAATGCCCCCCTCCCGTGTCTCTCTCTCTTTCTCTTCAGTTGGAAAAACAATAAAATTTAGATAAAACACACTGAATTTTGTTGTCGTAATTGACTGTTGTCAGTGTTCTAAAGTTACTGCTTGGGGTAGGCCCTACTGTCACTGGTGATGTTTTTTTACATCGTTGTTATTGTATTGATGTTAGCGTTATTGTTTTGGTAGTTGTGGGTTTTTTTTCTGTTTTTTATTAAGTTCCTTGCAACACTTCACTGCAGTTATTCAAGAGACTGCTGTTGTCTTGTTATTGTTGTTGTTGACTTGTTCTTTTTGTTGAGGAGGATGATAAGATAATGGGCATCCTATCAACTGTGAGTTCTTCAAGTTTGTCCACAACATTGGGCAAGATAAATTGAACTCTCTGATCAAACATTACAAAGAGAATGGAAACGAGCCAAGGGTTCACAAGAGCACAAGGAAGCAACCTACGAACGCCTTCAAGTTTGAAGACAGAAAGAGAGTTGTGGAGTTCATCTTGAACTACACCGACATCCATGGCATTGAATTCCCAGGCAGAACACCAAAACACTGGGTTTCTAATGTTAAACTGCTCCCCACAAACTGCACAAAAAGAAGCGTGTTCGAGGAGTACAAGAAATCAGGTGACGCAGCGAATGTGACAATTGTGTCAGACCGTACGTTTTTTATATTTTGAGCAAAGACTCCTTCCCTTTGTCAGGACAATGCCTCCAGCCACTGACCTCTGCAAGGCACGACGAAGCTCAGGCGTTCTGCAAACAAGCCAGATAGAGAAAAGGAGGCGCTTCTGTAAGAAATTGCTCACCATCAAGCAATTGTCCACAAAGAAAGGGATAATTACAAGGACCTGTGCGGAAGAGTGAAGAGGCAAATACAGGAGGGGGACAGCACTGAAAATCATGTCAGCTTCGACTTTGCACAGCAAGTGCATTATCCCTAAAATCCTCACCAACCAGGTCCAATTTACTTCAAAACACCTCGGAAGTGTGACCTCTCCGGTCTCAACTGCAAACCTTTGGGTAAACAGTTGAACAGTCTCGTAGATGAAAGCCATTGCACTGGAAAAGGAGCCAACACTGTCATTTCTTATCTTCATTACTACCTCGAAAACTGTGGAAATGGGGAGAATGACTTAAGTTATAGCCAAATATGGCAATTCTAGATTAGTCATAGAGAAAGAAGAAAAATAGTTAAAAATCATGTTTTCTTTCGCTTTCCCATTATTTTCAGACTAGCATTTTTCACTTTAAGCCTTGTCCACTGTAAATTCCCAGACGAAGTAACTTATCTGTCTTTTAAATCAATCTTACCTGTGGTAACACATGACTGCACATGAATACTAAAATAAAATAAAGAATGCACCTTCTACAATAGCATGTCACTAAATTTATCAGCAAACACAGACTCCAATTGCTGTAATAGATCACAGATATCCGAATTGCTTGTAACTGGTGGTTCATTCTCAATAGGACTCGCAGAGCTGGACGCCTCCACAAAGGTGTCCCTCCACCATGTCTCTGAGCTTGAAGAACCTGCAGCGAGAGGGAAAAGTTCACCAAGACTGTCTGTCACTGCTTCCTCAGCAAGGAATGGCTTTACATCCCACACTGCCGCTGATTCTGGGACAAAATGACGCTTCACTGACTGCAGCATCTGTTGGAAGTTTGAGGAAGTAGATGAAAGAATTTACTCTACTTTCAATTAAAACATGTTAATACAGTATCTGATACTGGAATAAAATGTTAACAACATTTTGCATTGTATGCAAACATTGCGTGTTTCGGATACAAAAAAAAAAGGGCCTTTTACACCCTTGTAGTTTTAACCCACACTTCAGGGAACAAGAAGGAAAAGTTTGTGATTTGGAGAGCACTGGATGCTTACTATTTTTCCATCAGTTTCAAACCAAGTGCAAGATTCTAAACTGATTCTTTCTGAAACTAGCTTGGGAAGAAAGCATTGCTGCTATGAAAGTTATAGTTAAATAGGGACAAGTTGACCTTAGACAGATGATAGCAATGCGACATAAAAAAAACAACAACAACAAACAACTTATCACAACTTACGTGAAGTAGCATTTGCATAAATTGTAATTTTCTTGACTAATTTCCTAAACTAAAATAGAGAATGCACCTTCAACTACTATAGCTTGTCATTACAATTACAAGAGTTCTTATTGCAGAGTTAACCTTTCAAACAGTGCCTACCTTTTGTAAACAGGACATGCCACCATACTGAGAAGACAGCTTCACTCTGTTGACGTATGTACAGTATTTCTCTGCTAGTTCTCTGGCCGGTTCCATGATATCATTTACGTTGTCCTTGTAGATTACTTTGTATGCAAACTTGTATGGGACATCTGAAAAATATATTTGAGGGTAAGAGACAGGGCTGGAATGATAGATGGTTGGATTGGTTTTTCTTTTTCTTGGGTTTTAAATTTTAAATTTTTTTTGTTGTATTTTGTTTTTCATCTCCCCTAACACTGTAAGGTCATTATTCTATTTAGAGGTGGGCAGCTCCAATCCTGCCAGTCAGGACCAACCAGGGCTGAGACAGAGGGGGACATGCAAGGTGAAGATGATCGTCCAATATGGGGATCGAACTCCTGCCCTTTGCACGATACGCAAAGAGCCTAACCACTATATCACAGACATCAGTGTGGTTGGTTGGGGGAGCAATCATCATCATCATTGCCTTTCTCACCCTGGACCAGGGTATAGGCCATGCACAATCACTTTCCACTTTTCTCTACTCTGGGCTAGCTTCTTGACGCTATTCCATGTCATTGAGGGGGGGGGGGGGGGGAAAGGTTACCAGTACGTTGTATTTGCATCTTATCTATTTGGAGGCAGAAAACTCTTCTTAGTAATCTTTACTAATTTTCATTGTTACACACTTATGATATAAAATGTTCATATTGTTTGTTACTGAGCAATGGGGTTCTTTCTATAAACTCTAATAATACAAACTTCATCATCATCATCAACAAGGCTTGTCACCCCTGTCAGGGTATAGGCCACGGATAAGGGATTTCCTCCTCATTTTATCTCGGGCAATCTAACCAAGCTCGCTCCACCCATATCCCACTTGCTGCATAATGCAAACTTACTTGACACAAATTCTTCACTGTGTATGTCACTGACAGTGAGGCACTGGACATCAGAGAAGATGGTCAAGTTTCCCGGGTTGTATGGGCTGATGATCATGCCAACGAAATGATTTCCTCCTTGTGAGAACCAGTGCTGTGGACCAAAGTTAAAGCAAATGTATAATTTTCACTTCTAACAGCTGCTACTGCAATCCTATTGCGAAAATCTATGTTGGCCGTTTTTTCTACTTACAAACTGGTACTCACATCAACCCCCACCCACCCCTACCACCAACCTATACATAGAAAACATATATGTCATGAGGCAAAAAAGCAAAAATATTTTTCTCAGAGAACCTTTGATTCCATTTGGGTTAGACTTTCAATTTCAAACCAAAGAATTTTTCCATTAGACATACAATGAGTAGGATAATAAGGCCTACTTATTTTAAAGATATAGCATAATATTCAAGGTCACTTTTCCCTAGTCCGAAGGCCGTTTTTCTGTCTTACTGGCAACAGTTATGGTTATAGAATAGCACTTACTGCATACTCACAAACATGCGCATAAAATTACTATGATGAGCAAATAACAGATTCTTACCTGAAACTTCAACTGTGTCTCTATATCTCTAACTGAAGGATCAGGTCGAAATGTTGGATGGGAATGATACCAACCAACAACAGACATTCCAGCATCTTCAATTTTCTCTTTGGCCAGGGTTTGAGACACTGGAAGATAACATGAATTGTTTAAGAAAAACTCTGATGAGAAAATCTTTGATGACTTGATATGTATTGAAAACAAGATTTAGCAAGGATGCTAAAATTGTCTGCATTCCTTGTTGTGGTCATTTTGTGATTTTGTTCCCGTTACATCAAATACACATTGATCGTTGAAGGAAACAATCCTATCACTAATGTCATGCCTGGCACAAGTATCAGTTTCTTTTCTTTCTGTTGCTGTCCAAAGGCATTTGTTTGCTTTGAATTTATCTATAAAAAAAACACCAAAGACTAAAGACAGGACTGTATATTTAAAAAGATGAATGAGAAGACGAAGAAGAAATTCTACAAAATCTTACATAGCAGGTTTTCTAAATAAGTCTAGGTGAGTGAACATACTGACCTGGATCCATTTCACACTGCAAGCCTGTACTCATACTTTTACACGGCACAGCCAGGCTGATGGTGAGGCAATTTCTCTGTGAGTTGAAGTGTCCGCCAAGCATACCGATCACCTCAGTTTTAGAGATGTGGGAATGAATGTCCATGATAGTCAGAGCCGTGCTGAACACTTCAACTGAATACGGGGCCTAAAGAGAAACAAATCAAAAGAAGAAATTACCTTAAGAATACCTAATGTGGTTATAGTTTGCAATCCACATTTAATCTATTTCACTCGTTTGAATTTATACAATGACAGAAATTGCAAGGCAGTATGTAAAGCTTACATCTGCAGGTAGAGAAATGAAGGAAAATGATGACTTTCACCAGTCACTTGCGTTTAAAATTACAATCGATCGAGGATATATTTTTTTAAAAGATAAAATCCAATGAAAATTGTATTTCTGAATGTTGGAATACAGGCAGGTGTAACTACCATGACATTATGTTGATCTTATTATCTTAGTTTAACTTGTTGAGTTTTTACTGCACTGTCACCACTGGAATATTATTTCAAGAAATGACAAAAGAATATCCTCACACTAAGCAAACACTTCATTGTTGCTCTTGTTTGATTTTAGTTTTCTCCTCTTTGTAACATTGTACAGTCAATTTAGAGGCAAGCTAGTTTGACCCTGCTTGTCAGCATATAGACAGGGATATTTGTCCAATGTGGGGGATTGAACTCCCGTCCTATGTAAGATAGGCAAAGAACCCCACCATTACATCACAGACATTCGTTTACTATATCTTCTAGTAACAATAAATATTACCTGGAACTCCTCACAAAAGTGTTTACAAGGCACCAATTTAAATGGGTCATATTGCACTTTCTTTGTCTTTGTCCTCGCAGCTTTCGAATCACTCCTTGCTTGCAGCTCATGCTGTAAAATAGAGTTTAAAAAGATACGACTTGCTTAAAATGCTCACAACTCATTAATGATCAATTTTACTGAGTACAGTGTAACACAGAAAGAGGAAGATTGTAAATAAAAAATGAAAAAGAAAAGGAAAAAACAAGTAAAAGAGAAGCACTAGTTACATCTTAAGAAAAAATTGTGTTGTTTGAGATTGAATTTAAGTTTTAAAAAAAACAGCCAACTCCTTGTTCCTTTTGTGGGGTTTACAAACAACAAAGAAATCAAAACTTATGACAGTATATCATTGGTTGAAATATGTTTTAACTCATCAAGCAATAAAAGAAAAAAGATTGAGGTAGATTATAAAATACAAAAAAACACCAAGAGGACCTAACTGGACTATTGCATGAAGAAAATATGAAAGACACATATTGTCACTAGAGAGGTAAGAATTTTGATTTGGTTGGGTAGGAGACAAAAAAAAGTCAACAAATTTCAATTAAAAAAGAACCCTGGATATAAAGTTCACAATCTACAACATAAAAGAAGGAATATTTAAAGTATTGCTAGCACATACTACATTATGTATTGTATGTCAATCCAAGGAATATGCTTCATGACTGAGCATTACATTTAGATCATATTGTTACACTATTAATAGAAGTGTACAGAATAAAGCAACTTACTGCAATTGTTTTTCCTTCCAGTTCTTTTGCATCAACCCAGGTACCGTATTCGTTTTTCTTTCTACGCTTTCTTGGCAACTGAAAGACAAACAGGATGCAGTGGGAATTTTTACTTATTCTAGTTGTTGATTGAGCAACAAAAGAACTATTGCCCTTCATTCCAACATCCCATATTCGGTACCATGATCTATAAAGAGGCGTGACATCTACCACAACCGAATCAGGCAAAACAGTGACCAGTTTGACTTTGAATGAAATGATTTTTCGCAGCATACAAAACCATAGATCATTGAAGAGTTATAAACCATGATTGTGTGAGCAGCCTTGTCATAGGTTCAATTCCCAGCCATGTCAAGCCAAAGATGAAAAAATGGAATTTTAGCATCTGTCCCACCAGATGCTTGGCAATGTGAAAACAGACTCATCAGCCCCATACTTGTGAATGAGCGAAACATCCAGATACTCGATTTAACTTTTAGAGAGCTTAAGACATGTTTACCCCAAACAAGAAACAAAAGTTGTAAATGCCTACCATGTGTTCTGATTTGCCTTCATTCTGTGATGACGCTGTATCTCTCCTCACTCTCTGCCTTCTGTTTGCTGCATCTAAAGTTTTCTGAAGGTTGTGATAGATTGCTTGGTCTGGTGAAGAAAGGCAGAAACTTCAGTCAAACACACCATAATAGGCTGGCACATGACAAGTTTTAATACATAAACCTTTGTCCGATTCAATTAGATGGAATATTATCTTTACAATAAGATAACTTTCTCACTTTTAAGAGACTGAGTGTGTGACTTAATCATATCACTTCAAGAATTCTTCTAGCATTGACGATTACGTAAAAAAGCAGTTAAACAACTGAAACCTCAGATTGCCTTAGAACATTGAGAAGATAGAAAATGAACATTAGTATCATTAACTCCCTATGATGATAAAAAATAAATTCAATTTAGTGAGAAAAGAACTATACAACACACCCAGAGGATAAAAAAAATCAGTTAGACCTCATAATCTGATAAAAATTTGTCCGCAAAGTTGACTTTCTCAGAATTCCAATTAGCCTGAAAAAAGTCTTGGTTCACATTCATCCCTTTTATACACTCAGAGGGGCATAATTATCCCCGAGGTAAATTATATATGAAAGTTCACACCTGATCCAAAGTTAATGGCTCCAATACATTCTAAATAAGAATGTATGCGACCAATACAGTTGACGTCTCCACAGTTCTTCAGACCAGATCTAATTCTTGTTTTGTTCAAGTACGTGGGTTTGATTTTAGTCCTGAAACATAGAGGGTAATATATGTCTCGAATGCAAAGTAATTTAAAAAAAACAATTTTCTTTTAGACAAAGACATCAGCATCGTAGCCTAAGGGTCAATAAACCCTTTCTTAGTCTTCTATGGTTGTCTTTGTGCAGCCAAAACACACATGCTAAGCCCAGAACATTTCAGATAATGCTTAACACTTTGCTTCTTTCAAATAGACCCTTCACCACCTACAGAGGCATTAATCAACTTTCAGAAATCTTAAACATCAGGTCCAATTATCCAGAGCTACACAAGCTTCATAATATTTTCTACGATATCTAAAAAAAAAATTAATGATGAATTCATCTTATGCCTGAGCATGGAAAAATGCAAAAATCATGAAAACCTCACTGATCATGATTGCCAATACGGATTGCTGTCATGTGACAGACAAATAACACCCATGGACTATCTTGAAATAAAAAAGCAACAATATAAACCTCCTTAGATTTACAATTATCGTAGGGTTTCAGGATAAAAGAACCCAGCAAAAATGAAATTGATAAACTTGAGATTTCAGGTCTGTGTACCGGCCTGTCAGTAAAAACTAACCCACTGTTACTGTTAAAAAATAGGGCTAAATATAAAAAACAATATAAAATAAAATTTTTACCAGCATTCAATGATGTAATTTCTAATCTTCAGATATCTCTCCGGAGTTTTAGGTGGGCGGCCATCAAAGAAATCACTGTGCACAGTTTTCTCCTCCTCTGTGACTCTGTCCGGAGGTAAAACTTTCTCCTCAAGGGGAATTTTCAATACAAGATCATGCAGAAATGAGTGACTTTTTCCTTGTCTTTCATCTGGAAAGTGATTGTAAAAAAAGAGAATTCCATAAAAAAAAAAAAGTACATTGTCGAAATTCTCTATCAGACATAATAAAAAATTAGAGTTGAGAGAGACTGCTTACTTACTGTCTAAAAGCATGCACACGAGAAAGCATTTGCAGCTACTCAAAAAGACAAACAAGTGTTAATCACCATCACCATCCTCAACTTACGTTCTGTCTCTCAACAAAAGACATTCTCAAAACACCAAGCATGTACTCATCTTTCAACTTACAAACTCAAACTCTGAAAACCATGTGTCACTCGCAGGAAGTGTAAGTGAGAACAAAACTATAAATATACTTACATTGCCCACATCAAGAAACAACGATAACAATATCAATAGACAAAAGGATTCAAGGGAAACAACTTATTACTTTTTGTTTATGTCCCCTCAAACAGAAACCAGGATGCATTGAGACTGTCTACCATACTATAAAATAATGAATTCTTACCACTGTAACCATGGAATAACTTTATAAGAACTTAAAAAATTCTTACCCATTGCATCAGCAGTAACAGAAGTAAAGTCTTCACTTCCTTCAGACTGTTCGAGCACTGCATCCTCTTCAATCCCCGTTATTTCTGTCCCAGTTTTGCTTTCTTCTGCGCCAATGTTGTCAATTTCCTGACCCTGCCAAATTGTGTCTGATGAATCAATTTCTTTGCTCTCTACATCATCCGAGGGTGTCTCGTCTGCCCCAGTAAGAGGCTCCATCTCTTCAACTGTTTCTTCTTTCACATCCGATGCCTGCACCAAAGATTGGTAAACCGTATTTGGTGACCTTGGGCAGTTCTGAAGAAGAGGATTCTCCTCATCAAAATCATTCTCAATGTCAATGTCAACATCCTCTTCCAGGTCATCCTCCTGTTCTATGGATGTGACCTCTGATGAAATAAGAGATCTATCCACCTTCAGAGGAGAATCGGTCCTTATAAACAGATCAGAATCATTTTCACTAAAGATCATTCCTGGGCTAGAACCACTTGTAAATGGAATCTCGTCACAATGCAGACTTGACCCTCCCTTAATTATGGATCCATCCCTCTGGTCTTGACTTACTGCTAGCAACGACACGTCTCGTTTCAGCACTTTAGTTGATTTATTCAGTAGTGAATTGGACACTTTCAATTTGGACCTTTTCTGTTGATTCTGGCCAAGTTTTCCTTTCGATTGCTGTTTAGATGAAGCTGATGGTCCCTTGCCCCTTGATTTACGACTGGACTGTGGGGGCATACGCACAGTGGGTTGTCCTGTTGTCACACTGGTCACTGCATCAGCAAAAGATTGAGCATAAAGAGCTTCAAATTGCATTTCTGGAGAACTTGTGGTTGCAAGCATCTCTTGATGTATTGCTGCTTTCTTTTTCCCCTGAAACAAAATTGAATGTAGAAGTATTAAAAAGTTTAAAATAAGTATATTTTAAAAAGTGTATAATAGTCTGAAACTCTGCATCAATAAATAATTTTTACAAAGATAATACAAGTATACATCGTAAAAATATTGAGCCATTACAACAACGTAAAAGGAAAAAAAAAAAAAAAACACCTCAAAGGCTAAAAAAGACTGACCAAAACAATGTAATGAATTGTAATGTTCATTTAAATTTGATGTCAATCATTACATCATATTCCATCTTGAGGAGAGAAGTCCAGATCTTAAAAATAAAAAGAGTAAAAGATACATAACAAAATGCATAAACATAACTTTCTACATAAACCAACACGGAAGCCCTCAAGCATTTTACTTGCAACTTTTTTATAAAATGTATGCAGCTTGCCACATCACTTACCCCTTCTGATGCAGGTGTACTTTTCCTCTTTTGCTTCTGCGGAGAACCATTTTGTTTAGACTTTGGACTGCGACTGGTCCCCGAATTCTTTTTTGGTACAGAACTCTTAAAGCCACCCATATAATGTCTGTTCATCAGTTAAGAACAAATATAGAGCCAATTTCTACATTACTAATATGATATAAAAATTCATACATTTAAAAAAGTTTGATACACAAGCACTGAAAGAATTTTATAAATAAAGAACCTTAAGCGAAGTTGACTAACTCACAAGAAAAGGAGAAATCATTGCTCCAAGAATAAAGTCTACAATACCCTAACTGTCTCGAGAATGTTAACGTACCTTTACAATCAATGGGTCTTGTGTTTTGAGTTGATTGTAACAAAACGATAGACCTACATGGTTAAAAACTGACAAAACCATAAAACTGCTTCCATCACATGTTGATTATTATAATAACAGGGTTAAAAGTGGCTGCTGACAAAATAGCCTGAAAATTTGCAAGCACGTAAGCACACGCATGTCGCACACACGCATTTCAGGCGCACACAAACAGACAAGCAAAAAAGTGAGGAAGGTAATTGGAAACCACTGCTATTTCACCAATCTACTACAAAC
>JAUKPP010245482.1:0-13244 GCA_032273245.1 Phyllaplysia taylori | reverse complement strand
CTATCTATCTATCTATCTATCTATCTATCTATCTATCTATCTATCTATCTATCTATCTATCTATCTATCTATCGCATGTCCTATTTGGTTTGGTTTGGTTTGGTTTCTTGGTTTAACACCCCATGGAACTCTATAAGGTCATACGAGGCGGGAACTCCGAACTTTACGTCCATCTCCAACAGGACGGCAGTCGGAGCCATGAAAATACGAAAAAATCCTGGTGAGCCTCCCCGGATTCGAACCCGGGACCTGCTCATCTGTAGGCGGGCGCATTACCGCTCGGCCAACGACGCCCCCTGGCTAGGCCCACTGTTTATTGTTTTTGTCTCTCGACTCCTAGCGTCTTCGTGGTTCAATGTTCCATGTGGTGACTCTTGCTGGTTACAGTATACCGTTTTTGCTTCTGTTCATGGGCTTACTATGATTATCTTCCGGATAAAAGGAAAAAAAAAAAAAAAAAAAAAAAAAACATCACCCAACACGAATCATGATTGTTTTGATGCGGTAGTATTATACAATTAAAGTAGGGCGATAGACCAAAGTAAATGTATAATTTTATTCTAGGTGTCAAGAGATGCTAATGAGATAAGGCTGATATAGGCCTATTGTTGCTGATGATGATGTGCCGAAACATTGGCGATATAAAAAGATCAATAATTTTGAGTTCCTGACTCTTTAAAGTTTCTTAAACTATTAAATTAACTATATTAGGCGATGTTATACGGTTGATAAGTGATGATGATGATGATGATGATGAGAGGGAGAAGAAAGAGAAGAAAGAAGAGGAGGGGAGGAGGAGTAAGCTACAACGACGACGACGACGGCAGCGACGGCGGCGATAATGTTTCTGCTGCGTAGATGAAAGCAATGACGATGACAACGATTATGATAATGGTAGCGATGGCGATTCTAGTATTGATAATGATGGTGATGATGATGATGATAATGATAATGATGATGATGGTGGTGGTGACGGTGAAGACGACGACGATGAGGTAGGGAAGAAAGAGGAAGAGATTAAGAGGAAAGTGGAGGAGCAGGAGAAAGGAGGAGGAGGAGGAGGAGGAGGAGGAGGAGGAGGAGCAGGAGGAGGAGGAGAGGAAGAAGGAAGAAACAAGAAGTGGTTTCTTTTTTCTGTCGTATCGTGGAGGTGTGTGTCGGGTGGCGGGGTTGGGGGTACGAGAGAGAAAGAGAGAGGGAGAAATAGAGAGAGGGAGAAATAGAGAGAGGGAGAAATAGAGAGAGAGAGAGAGAGAGAGAGTGAGAGAGAGAGAAAGAGAGAGAGAGAGAGAGAGAGAGAGAGAGAGGTGAAATAATAATAATGAACAATGATTTGGTTTCTGTTCTGGCTCATGTTTACACGGTTCTTCACTTTTACGTTCATGCTACTACAGCTGCTGCTGCTTTTGCGAGTTGTGAGGGTCATGATGGTCTTACTACTGTTGGCCATGACGATACTATGTAGGCTAACGCTTCCAACTTCATGTTGTCAGCCTCAACAAAGGACCAAAACTGATTAAAAGTTAAAAGCTTGTAGTAAACGAACTGATGTACCCGTTATCTGAACAGCTGCTTCGAGCTGTATTGCATACCTGGCATAATTTCCTCTTCACTACAGTCGAACGTTTTCATTGGTCGACTAACAGAACGGCGTAATGTTCAAAATCAGATTTTATTCCAAAAAGTGACAATCAAAATATTAATCAGCCAGAAAGTTTTATGGTAAGTGATTTTATTCTAAAACTCGATAATGATGAGATATTTAACGAAATGATATGTTTAGTCAACGAATTTGGCCTGGGAAACCCATTTCTCCACTCCCTTTTTGTTTACCTCACACATTTCCCCGCCCCCTTTGAACTTAAGAGAGAGCCTTCGTACGAGGTTTCATTCGTGTGGTCCACTCAACCAGTTTTCCCCACTGACTGCTGAACAGAATGGAGCTTCGCTTGCAATGATGTGTGTTCGGTGCTGTTTGTACTTTACTTGTCTCATGGTCAGTATCGACGATAGATAGATCTATCTTTTTTCCATACCAATACATGATGTTTGCACTTATTAGTGAATCATTGAAATCAGGTATGTAGTGTAGGCTAGTCGATAATTCATCGTCACCCGTTGATGTCGACAATGGAGATGACAACATCATACATGCATGCATGAGAAAATTGAACTTATTTTTTGGCCTCATATAACTATAACTTTTAATTTTCTCTCTGCACTGTAATATTGATATGCACCAATGTAGTTAGACTAAATATTCTCTCGTCTCTGCCACATAACCAATAGAGGGCTTACACATAAACAGGGCTCTTATTGAATTGCTAATTCAAATTCAATGTTTTCTTTCAGGTGATCTCACTCAGTTCGTTGAATTCGCGATCTGTACTGTTCTCTCTAGATCTCTAGACTCTAGGTTTGGACTCGGACTCAAGCCCAGTTTTAGGCCTAAGCCTAGAGGCTACTCTCAAGTTTTGGCATAGCACTTCATTTTCTACAATCAATCACATCACGAATGACGCTGAAAAAAAAGTAACAAATCTGGAGTCCAGAGTAGAGGGCTTTGCCTTGGCCTTGACTTTTTTTTGGAGGTTTGATCATTGAATAAGCAACAACAATACAACACTTAGCCTAGGCCTAAAGTAGGCCTACTCTTAAGTTAAACTACATCTGCCTTTTGAACTTTTGCACTGGGGTCAGGTTGCGTCTGGGGTCCCAAAAGAAATGATGGATGGTGTACAGTCAGATCTGGATTCTTAGACTAAGACTATGATTCTATATCTAGTTCTAGTCTCAAAGCAATGCTGAGGGGTGACAACATCACTCATCAACACCCCCCTATTATTATGAGTGATCATGCAGTCGACACTTTCAGGCCAAGGTAAGCTGTCATTCTGTCAGAGTCACTGGTGTAGTCGAGAGATGATGTTTCGCACCCTACAAGAAGAGTCGCGGAAGAAAAAGATTCCCAGGATAGTCTGCATACAAAAAAGTGACATGGCTTGACAAAATGAACAGTACTAACTGCCTATGGTGACTCTCAGTAGTCTCAGCCTGAAAAACTTGTAATGGGCACTCCACAGAGATATACAACTTAGAGAAGTTTGACTAAAGTAATTCAACCTGATTTTGTACTAACCAGTCAATGAAAAGTAAAAAAGTGCATAAATAGTAACTTGGCAGCCCATTCCGTTTTTTTCAACCAACACGACTTAAATATCCTGCGTCTGGTTTATATGAATGTGTAGACATTGCATTGCTGCTTGGCTCTTTATGTTTCGTTTTCATTGGTTTCAACATTGTTTGAAACCTTTAAAATGATTTTTTAATATAGATATTCACAGCCTTCTCACTTTGCCCATGGGTGTTTCATTTAATTTATTACTGAACTTTATCTTGTGCTGTGTTAAAAATAAAACGCTTCATGAGGTAATTTTTCCTGGCTGGGCTGTCAGCTCAGCTGTTTGCAGTTGAAATGGCAACCTTGGTAGGGAATACATGTATCTTGAAATGGGTTGGCTTTGGAAATTTTTATGGCGCCTCCATTGTGAACTAAGAAATACATCAGTAAATCGGAGGTCCTGCGTTTCATTACCTTCTAGTCCAGAAGCCCTTGGGTTCTTGCCGTTCGGCCCAATGCCATGTTGTAGAAGGTGAAATTTCATTACCTTCAAAGCAAGTAGACTGATTCAAGATGAAAATGATGGATCTTGAAATAGCAAAAGTCACAATGAAGTCTGTCCTGTTGGTGATAGATAGGTTTTGTAACTGGTATTATGTTGATTGAGAAGTTCTTTGAAATTTGAATTAGATAAAGAACTTATTAATGTTAGTCTCTTTTGAAATTTGAATTAGAACTTATTATTCTCCTTTGAAATTTGAGAATTAGAACTTTCTTTTCCTTTGAAATTTGTTGAATTAGAACTTATTATTCTCTCTGTGTTGATCTCTTCAGATGGAGCATGATGTGAGTGACAAGTCCATAACAAAAGATTTACAAGAAGATGATGCAATACACAACTATCCGGTGCCCTTGCTTGGGAGAAACGACACAGACAAAATGGAGAAAGATGTGTTCCACACACCAGCTAACACTCACCAGCTGTTTCTCAATAAAAGAGTTGCCGGCTCTTTATGTACAATTGACAGTGGCTTCTCTGAGAGGAGCAGCAGTGTGTTTTCTTCCTCGCTCAGTCAAGAATCCGCGACTCTGTCTGCCAGTGGAAGTCAGACCTACGACGTGGAAGACAGCGGAGTCAGCAGTGCTGGGGGAGCTCAATCTTCACCCGACAACAGTTTCTCTCCAATATCTCATTTACCGGTCACCAGGAAGGCAAGGCGGTTGAGGTTTCACCCATTTATTGAACGCCCGCCCGCTTTTCAACTCCCGTCTTCTTTAAGTGATGACGAAGATGATGTTGCAGAGGTCGATGATGAGGGAGTAGATAAAGGAGATAGTACTGTGTTAGATCTCAAAGAATACAAAGCAGACTCTATTGTGGTGGCCGATAGTGTTGAGGAGATGAGGACATCCAGTATAGGAAACAGTGGTGCAACAGAGAGCAGCTCTTCGGGTTCCCTGTCTAGTAGTACTGACGACCTGGAGCTGAGTTTACAAGAAATGTCACTAGAAGAGTGCTCGTCTGGCAGCTCTTCCTCTCTCAGCACCTCCCCATCAAACCAGAGAAACAACATGAGTCAGCAAAAGTCTTCATCTTCACAGCCAGACCTAGATCTGGAAACCCGCGAGGCTCTGTCCAGTATGAGCATATCACCTCCACCCCCTCCGCCTTCCACAAGTCCCGTCCACATACTGGAGGCAGAAGAAAGCTCTGCGGGTGATGCAGTAGCAACATATACTCCTCAAGAGCAACAAGCTTTTCTGAAATCCCTTTCCCTGACAAGGAAACATCACATCCACCAGGAACCTTCTACTGATGAGCTGGCGACGGAGCATCGACTTCCCCGGCCTGAAGCGCGTGACGAAAGCCGCAGAGACTCACAAATCATCACCAGTATTCCAAACCCACCAAAAAAAGACAGCGTCCTTATATGCAATTGTGGTAGTAGGTCTTCGCCCGGTTCAAGAGTTCCGCCGCTTCCTCATGAGTACATCAGTCTTTCAGATTGTCCTTCAGCTCAGGTTCAGTCTCATCATTCTCCTCACCATGTTAGTGCTGTTGGTGTAGGTATGTGTTGTGATTTTGATGATCTCCTCAAGGGCCATGAGCTGTTAAAAAGTCCCAGCAAACGCAATAGTAGTAGGACGAGTCCTGATCAAGAGTTCATGTCTCTACGTAGTCCGTCCAAAGCCAGGAAAACTCATAAATTCTCGCCTCGTCTGTCAGGAGGAAAGACCAAAAGGGGGATAAGGAGCCCAAGCAAAAAAGCAAGGGAGAAAAATTCGATTGAAAGCGGGGCTGCTGTGGAGAAGAGGAGAAACGTGAAGAGGAGTATATTTGGTGTCGAGACATTGGAGATTGACCTTGAGCATGACACCTCGCAGTGGTTAACCTCTGAAAATGGCCTAGATACACAATTGATCAGAGAGAAAGCTTTGATGGGACTGTTTTCAAGTGATGAAGAATCGGAAGGTGTAAGAGAAACCGGAGTTCAGTTACATGATCCCTCGAAGCAATCATCGAAAGGCTTTCACTCCTCTGGTGAAGCTGTAGACACCGAACATGATAAATCATGCAAATTTTATGATCCAAATTTGAGACTGGTGCAGGTTATAGAAAAATTTTCTCCAAGAGTGCCCTCCAGCCTGATAGGCCAACATACGGGCGTACTCAAGTTTGATGTAGTTGGAGAGCTCAGCAGCAGGAACTTCCTCGTTTGTGTGCAGAGAATCCTGGGGCATCTGACTGACATAGACCTTGACATGTGAGTTGCAACTTTACCACTACATGGATAAATAATGACGTACACATCAACTATCATTGACAAATTTTGTGAAAATAATCTTAAAGTTAAAGCCAGGAAGCCCTCCTTGGAGCTGCATGAAATTACTTTCTTGACTAAGTTGTGAGGGCTTTGATTTAATACCATGCACTTTTTTTTTTATTCAAGAGTTTTTAAAGAAAAACTAAATTTTTCTCTACCGCCACTTACCTGAGGACAAAATATGACCTAATAATTTTATAATGTAGTGTCTGTTTATTTTAGATAAAACTTTTGAATTAAAAAAATTAGTCTATACAACATTAATCTGATTTTGCTTTTTAAGGTTGCTTCGTTTGTTATGCGACATCACACTTTGAAATGGAAAAAGACAAATGGTTAAAAAAATGCACAATTGACAAATCATTGTTGAAAAGTACATGATTATGATGAATACCTGTTTTGCCTTCTTACAGAGTCTGTAAAGTCAGTAGGGTGTGGAAATTTGCTGTGCTCAGTGATCCTCAAGCCTGCTACAGGTACAAACTCTACCGCACTGTGCAGAACAAGCTGGAAATCCTCACTGGGAAGGTAAGACAAACTTCAATGAAGTGTATCATGGGTACACTTCTGCATACATTTTTGGGTTGTTTTTTTTTTGCCAGGTACATTTATAATTTATATATTTTTTTGTCAGGTCATGCATTTTCCCCAGTGGCTTTTTGTTTTCTTTCTTGATTATTTTTACCAAGAAAAGCAGTTATTTGTTACTTTCAGGAGTTATGTATTATTTATTTATTTTTTATTACAAATTAATCCATACTAACGTAGTATTAGCCGTTTTTTGCCAGCAAAAATGCAACTTCATAAATTAATTTTGGATGTGGGGTATTCTTGAGCTTGAACTAAGTTTTCATAGCACCCATCCTGTCCTTTTGGAGATCTTGCAACTATTTTTAACACCAAAAGTCTGAAAGTCTGATTATTTTTTTAATGGACTCACTGCTTGCAAAGGGCATGGATAAGAATCAATTCCATCCAAAGTGAAAAAAAAACCCCAACAGCAGTAGTTTTTATTGTCAGACAGTTATTTCACAACAAATGACATACTCCTATGTGGTGTGCTATGTCGTCAACTTGAACCACCGTTCCCTTGTTTCCATTCTTCTTGACTGTTGGTTTGATCACACTACATTAAAAAAAACAACAACCTCAGAATAGTAACTGCGGAAATCTTATAAGAAAAAAGCTTGAAAGTTCTGACCATTAGTTTCAAGGTGTGTTTGGGGCATGTGTTCACAGGAGAACGCTCAAGAGAAGTCTGCAGACTCAGCACCCCATGAAGCTATGACAGCCTCCAAGGGTCTGTTGACCAGCGTGCAACCTCAGGCGACTCATCGCCAGCAGTCACCGCCTTCACAAACTCAGGTACATTACATGTCCATCGTGGGCTTACTTTTGTTACACCCTTTACGCACAAACATCACAAACATACAGTCAGCTCCACGTGGGTTGAACTCTTTTGAGTTGATTTTCTGTTGAGTTGATCATTTCCTCAAATCTCGGCCCCACGTTTTCTTAAAAAGAAACTCAACGGATTTGTTGAACTTCGGGTGAGTTGATCTCTTTTTCACTACCCTGACAAAATCAACTCACCGGTTGTTGACTGTTATTGCTCTTAGATTGCAAGTCCTCAGACTTTCTGATGTGGATAAAGACCTTGGTGGGAAGTGTATAGATAGTCAGAATGTAATGTATGAGCACACAAGAAACCTCGTAATACCGCCCCCCGCGTTACCGGCTTTCCCGCAAACCACCTGCTTTTCGCTGTGGTATGGTTGGGTTACTGTATAAAAACAGTGAAATAACTCTTTGAACCGCCATCCACCAGTACTTCATGGGGCACATCTTAAGTAAACACAGTAAATAATACCATGCCATTGTACCGGCAGTTCAAAACCATTGAAGTAATACAAAACCCATCCTCCCTTTCACTTATGCTTCACTTGGCAAAGTGTACATTTCGCCAGTGTGTCAATGCATATAATAAGCTCTCCCTCTGTGGCCGCGCTGAGATTGCACAACACAAACACTTCCTCTTCAAATTAACATTCATGTACTTGTCTCTCTCTTCCCAACAGCCTCAAGTCATAGAACTTCTGTCAGACGACAAGCTTCGCTGCTGTCCTCACTGCCAGTCTCCGGCCAAAGTGATGGCTTGCCAGGACCGGGCCGTCTGCTCCTCGGAAGTCTGTGGTTTCGACTTCTGCACCATGTGTTTTGCTGCTTTTCACGCTTCCAGACGCTGCAAGCCGCTCTGCTCCGCCCCAGCTAGAAAAGATTTTGCCGGGTCAAGGAAAAGTCGGAAAAACCTCAGAAGATTGTGACAGCATCTATGTTTGTTTGTTTGATTGTCTGAAGTCGTAAGGTTGCCTGTTTGCAGTTAATGGAATCTGTCAAGCATGTTTTGAATGTTGGTCTCAACTGAATTCCTTGGATTTTGAGGTTTAGTCTTTAAAATTCATCAATCACTCCGTGCAAGTTGTTCCGCTCAATTTGTTTACTGCTCAGTTGTGTTGCCAGATATGGTATTACATGCCCGCCCATTATGTTTATTTATTTATTGATTGTGAAGTTGAGTTGTGAGGAGGATGATGTGCATGTAAAGGTGTTTCTTCCTTATCTGTCTTCTCTATCCTCATCTTGCTCCTTCTTTTTCAGCAGGAATCTTTCTTCTTCGCTGGATCCAAGGAATGGCTTCGTCAGCCCACAAAATCAAATTATGTTTCTGTATTTATTCAACTTATTTATTGAAGAAACCAAACAACATTCGTTCATTAGTAGTGTCAACATAAAAGCTAAAGCCCCAAAATGATAGCGAGAGAAGCCCACAATGCACATCAGGCTTTGACATTCTGATTTGTCTGTGTAATGAGACCGGTCGATGAATTTTGAATTGTTCACCAATTTTTAACCAAGTGTCAACTAGTGGCGTCTGTTTTCACTGTGAAAGATTCCCTCTTGACTTGATTTTCTTTTTCCATTACTGAACCCTATACCTGTGACCAGGTCATTATTGTTACTGTTATATTATACTACATGTACTAGAAATACAAAAAAAATTAAAGGTAAAAAATAGTAAAACTAAAAACGCTGATGAAAAAAAAAATACTTCCCCAATGAATTGTATTATTTATTGGATCATAATATTGTTACTCAGCTGTTTTGGTCTACGCAATATTTATGCATTACATTGTCAATTATGCATAGCTTTATGGAGGGTACACAGAATTTTTTTTAACCTCCCTCCCAAATTTTTATCAATGAAAACAATTTTAAAAGATAATAATGGAGAAGGTGATAATCTATACCCGTTGATGGGATAGGGAATGGGTTTTTATTATAAAAGTACCATTTTTGTTGTGGAAACCTCACTGAAGTCCGTGTCTGTGTGTGAATGATGAAGACTATCAGTGTGAAGTAAGCATGTGGGTCATATGTTTCTCTGTACCGTATCACCATATTTTTGCTTCTGAGCGAGACTGAATGCAGAATAGGTGTCCCATAGCGGGTAAGAATGGTCGGTCATGGTGTGTTCTTGAGCTGCTTGCATGAGAATGACTGTCAAGTGTTTGAGCTATGGAGATTCGAGATTTAGATTGCAATTTGCTGTGTGTGTCTATGTCACCATAAGGTGGTTTTCCCTAATCTGTTTTGGGGTCGTCGCTTTTCGTTGCCATGAAAACCTGGGCATTTTAATAAGTATTGTCCTTGACCTTTATTACGCAACTGTCTATGCCTGAGGTCAGTAACCCAGAGGCTGCCGTCGTTTATTGTACAGAATGTCGATAATGGGAAGAAATAAATGCACACCGCAACAAAACTTGTACCGTAAGGCGGTCGTCTCATTTTATGTAACAGCAGCAGCAGCATTATTTAGGGTCCAGATATGTGCCAACATTCCATTTGTTACATCATCACTCGCCAAATAAGATACTCAGAGACTAGTCCAAGCTCAAGTCATAAAGGAGAGGCTTTTTGGCCTTTGTGCAAACCAGTTTCATTCCCAACATCAACATGTCTTTTTCACCCAAATGACTGGCATAAAACTGTCTCAAAATGGTGTCCAACAATGACAAACCGTTTCATGTATCATTTATTAAAATTAAAATTTTCTTCTTTTCAGTAGACCTAAGACCTTTATTGTCAGGAGATAAATGTTTTTTCAGAAATACCGATTTTTTTTTTTATAAATCTGGAAATCCAGATATCTGAACCACTCTTGTGTCCATCCTAAGCAATTCAATAGCTTATAATCAGGGCAGAATAACAGGATTTCCAGATTTTTGTTCTTACACGGTACATCTGTTTTTCCCCTTGCCTCTTTCAGGCCGTAGAATTGATGTTTCTCTATCAGTATAATTGAGAATGTTTTTGGCTTTATTGTCAGGTAATTTTATGTGCTGTTTTGTACGAAACTAAAAGTATGATTGTATGTAGCTTGAATTTTATTTCTGTTGCACTTTGTAAAACCGCTGCTGACTCATAGTCTCAGGTCTCTTAGAAGGTCGATTTCATTTAAACCCCGTGTTAATTGTGTATTACCAGTCTTTTTGGTTGCAAATTTTATGCAACTTCATCAATACCACTGTGAGTGTTGTAATAGTTTGGCTTTTCTTCCATCACGCAGAGGATGGGAGTGCGATCCTCATGTTGAGTGAGCATCTATGACTCTCTGCTTGGATGTTGTGTCCCTCTGTCTCAGTCGGGCTGGCGCTGACAGCCAGGGTCGAAGTATCCTGCCTATAAAATGAACTTACAGTATTACAAGGGGCGTGAAACAGAAAACAAAAACAATAACTTCATGATTTTTTTTGTTGTTTTCATAAAATCCCACTTCCCACCTTGATCAAGTAAAGGAAAGTTCAGCATAATAAATAAAACCACAAGATGCTCATACAGACATCTGACATCCGCCCGCCTGTGTACGGTATATGCCAGTCAGTGATCAGTTCATCACTCATAGCTACAAACAAGACAACCAAACAACCCATCCTTATTAAAGGCCTACTTGCATGCTTGCATTTGCATGATTTTTAAATTTTTGTAAAGTACTTTAGTACATATTTTAATTTTAGTAATTTTCAACACACTTTAGATCAAGTCCGTATTATTAGTCATGACATGGATTTCATGCATCAAATCTGCAGCATTCTGCACACATATTATATGAATATTTTTTTTTATATATATGAATATTATTATTGATTTGCATCGAGTCAAAATCAAATCTGAATAACTTGACAAGTGCAGCAAGCCAGTCAGTATTTGTTTCCTACTGTTGCCATACAAATCATCAGAATAGCTATATATACTTTTTAAAATTTTAAATTATTTTTAACAAATTTACTTATTATCTTTTTTGAAATTTTTTATTTTTTTTAATAGCTATTATTCTAATTTAGTTAATTGTCAATGTAGGCTTTTGTGTATGAATCAGGGATGGGCATCCTCAGGATTTATGCTAAATTTGACCCGAGGGCATAAAATCCTGAGAAATCCTTGAGTGTTTGACATTCCTTCCTTGATGCACAAACCGCTGATTGTTTCACAAAGGGGCGAATATCATGAAGAACATAATGAACTATTCGCTCGTATGCAATGGCACCAGCGAAATGTCCGACTCCAAAGTCAAAGCTCGGGATAGGTCTCTGAGCCCATCCCTGATGAATGGTTTGGGGTAATTAGCTGTTCCACCGGCGCTGTGGTGTAATGGTTAGGCTCTTTGCCTTGCATGCGGGAAGACCCTAGATCAGCGGTTCCCAAACTTTTTCATTCCACGACCCACTTTTGTAGGCCAAAGCGATCAGCGACCCCCCCCCTAAATTAAAATAATATCGTGAACCTGTCAGTTTTAGGCTAAAAATTAATAAAATCATGGACCCTTCGCGACCCTTCGAGAAAGCCCTTGCGACCCCCTTGGGGGTCGCGACCCACAGTTTGGGAACCACTGCCCTAGATCAATCCCCGATCGCGGACAATCTGGGTTTTTCTCCGCTGGGATTTTTTCCCTCTGTCCCTGACAGGCAGGGTCGAAGTAGCCCGTCTCTTAAATGACCTTACAGTTTTGCAGGGGACGTAAAACTGGTAACCAAATCAAACCAAATTACATGTAGCTGTTCCTCTCTGAGTGTTTGATCGATGCAAGCTTTTTATTACCCAGCAATATTATATTTCGTTCATTATTATATAATTTCAAGATGTATGACGAGGAAGTAAGGTCACTGTACGCAAATCCTGAGCCATGATGAGTGATCGGTTTACCATTTTCTTTCCAGGTGTGAAATTGGTCTATTGTTTATTGTCTCTTCTTATTCCCATAGGTCCTGTAGTTTTGAGACTATTGTCATTGGTACCATGTCCAGATAATTTTTGTGCCAGTCATTTTGAGTGTGAGGCTACCTCGTCTTCTTATCTTGGTGTTATCGTTGTCTTATTCTGCTCCCCGGTGCTTATAATTGGGTAATTATATCGAAAGTGCTCTAATATGTATGGAGTGAGTAAACTGGCTCTTATTCTATTCTATGGTAAAACTGCTTGGATGTATTGGGATTGTTAAGTTAGAATGACATGAAAGAATTGTTACACACATACGATACACAACACCAATTTTTTAAACTCTGAAAATGTACACTTTTTGATAGAAATGTTTTAATGTATGATAGGGTGCATGCATATATTTAATTTTTATTGCCTAATATAATAATATAATTAATGTTCTATTGTACGTTATTTTTCTTGATGCCTTTTATAATGTAAAGTCAGGACTGATTCCTGCACTTTATTGAATACAAAGATATTTTAATTGAACCTTCAATACGTTGTTGGCTTTGTTTTGTTTTTCTCTGGCTATATTTTTGATGGTCAAATTTTGTTGTCTCATCATCTTACTTTGTAGTTTGTAGACTGTTGTATTTCTAATATTGTTTTATACATCTTGCAATAGGGGCATCAATTCATCCTTGAATGAGAAGTTCAGCACCTGCCTATGGTTGCGGGTTCAAATCCTGGATTCAGTCAGATCTTTTTTAGTTTTCATGGCTTTGTTGAGCTCCATCCTTTTGGAGATGGAATGTTGCAAGTGGCATTATACTGCATGTATACCACTTGCAATACAGACCGGAACTGTGGTGTTGTAATGGTTAGGCTCTTCGCCTTGCATGCGGAAGACTGGTTCGATCTCCGATCGCGGACGATCTGGTTTTTTTTTCTGCTGGGATTTTCCCCTCTCAGCCCGAGTTGGCCCCGACAGGCAGGGTCGAAGTAGCCCGTCTCTTAAATGACCTTACAGTGTTGCAGGG
>JAUKPP010245471.1:0-13244 GCA_032273245.1 Phyllaplysia taylori | reverse complement strand
AACCCAGATTGTCCGCGATCGGGGATCGAACCGGGGTCTTCCGCATGCAAGGCGAAGAGCCTAACCATTACACCACAACGCCGGTTGAGGTGAGCAGAATTAATATAAAGTAACTTTAACCCTTATAAACCGAGAACAGATCATATATATTCAATTCTGAATTTTGTATTTCTCCACTAAATAGCAGTGCTGACTCACCCATCCATCTCATTGAGGAGTTGGTTGACAGTCTGGTTGGCGTACGGGTGAACAGCCGAGCTCGTCCGCTTCGCACCCACCGAGTCAAACTCATCGATGAAAATAATGCATGGTGATTGCTCCTTGGCAGCAGCTGTGGAAAAGAAATCATATATACAGAGAAACTAGGATAATACAGTGAAACTTCAGTTGTGACAAGAGAAAATAAAAAATCCCCATCAGTTTTTCCCTCTCAGCCCGGGTTGACCCTGACAGGCAGGGTAGAAGTAGCCCGTCTCTTAAATGACCGTACAGTGTTGCAGGGGACGTAAAACTGGTAACCAAACCAAACCAATCTCCATCATTGTTTGTCTTTGTTAAAAAACTTAGGATATTGTCACCAACACTGGCAGGGTTCACACAGGTTTGTCGTAGTAGTAGTAAGGAGTGGCTTATTTATAGAGGCGCCAGCCTCAGCTGTTTTAGCCTCTTCTTACAGGTTTGTCGTGAGTAAAATTAAGCACTTAAAGGACTTTTAAAGACCTGTGCGAACTCTGACTGGTGTCATACAAGGTTCGGTCACTTGATCTATTCCTATGTCCTTATACGTATCCACCACCTGTACACATATAGAAGGCAACAGGCACAGAACAAATTTCCTCCTCTGGTGGGTCAATAACGTATACCGTATACCTTATCTTATCTTATATTAACAGTACATTGTGCTGGTCCCGACCTTCTCCTTACATTCTTGGAAGTTTCACAGTAAAATAACAACACAATGGTAAATAGCTTTCGTAGAGTGCTACATCCCATTGAGAAGCGAGCTTAGAGCGCTCTACAATCACTAAAATAGACGGTGGACTGGCACAAGTGATACATTCCCTGAAGTTAAAATTTTTTTAAAAAATGGATTTTTGGAGAATTTAAAAAGAGTAGTAAACTTTTCCTCACACCATCACAGCTCCTTCCTACAAACAATTTGCAGTCGAACAAAAATAACAAAAGTGATAAATTAAATTCACATCTAAGTGCTCAAGATTCATTTCCCCGTTATTGTAGTTATGGAAATAGCAGGTTTCTGCTGATTGGATGACTTACTGATCGCTATGTCAATTTTTGCCAGTGAATCTTTCTTTATCAAGCTATCATTTCCAGTTCTTTTTAAATCATTAAACTCTTTACTTTTTTTCTCATTATTCTCTTTCTCTCTTTGCCACGACATCAGCAGAACATATAACCATTAACCAGGGCAAAGAGTGCTCCCTGAGTAGGGGCAAGCAAAATTATAATATTCGTAAAAATTTTTTAGTGTTTTAATAAAATACGGGATATCGGATATAGAGAAAATTATATAGATTTTACAGGCAGTCAAAAAGATGGAGCAAGCATTGCTTTTTTTGTTTGTATGAACTCTACGCCCGTGCCATTAACCACTGTCACCACTAGTCGGGACTGAATGCTACCATTTCGGATTTTTTTTCTCCGGTGACAAATTTTAAAGGTCCTCCGTTAGGGAGGGGAATGTGGTAAAAGCTTACCTCGTGACTCGACAGGAGCAGGAGTATAGGCAAATAAGGAATACTTATTAACTAACTCGAACACTAACTAGGTCATTGGAATAATCGACGAAATCCTTCTATAACAGACATCTCAGTTCTTCAATAGTGGAATACAATAATTAAGAAAACTAAATAAAGGTTCAAGTGAAAAAAAAAAGGATAACAAGAGTTCTACTAACAGCGTTTTCTGTGTTAAGCAAACGGCGTCAATAGAGTAGGAATGAGCTTGGGAAAAAAAAAGAAGTGATAAATCAAATTCACATCTAAGTGCTCAAGATTCATTTCTCCGTTATTGTAGTTGTGGAAATAGCAGGTTTCTTCTCATTGGATGACTTACTGAAGAGTTGTCTGATTCTCTTGGCACCAAGACCCACAAACAACTCATCAAACTCAGAGCCAGATGCATGAAAGAACGGAACTCCAGCTTCGCCTGGGGGAGAGACAAGAGAAACAGATAAGCAATGAATTCTATTTTTTTTTTTTACATCAATACAGTGGTTTACGTCTGAGAGCCCGGCCCTCAGGAGACGGCAATATACAGGTCCATAGGCCAGAGAGTCAGTTCAGTAGGCGAACTGAAGAATGGGGGTGGCCTGGGGGCGGGAGAGTGAATGGAAGGCTTCCTCTTGCACCAGAACACGATGCATGTAGTGTCAAGCAAAGCATTGTTGGTTGATCTAAGTTCCAGTCAATCCCATGTAACGAAAAATAATATAATTGCTGTTGACAAGTGCAGAGAATGAAAGTTGAATAGAGAAAAATTAAATTGTGCTGAGACTATGACTTTGGACCAGAAAAAGCGGGCCCATAGCCGTATTTGGCCCTCTGGGACATGGTTCTTAGAGGGTGTATTTACATATTTAAATTTTTTTTTCAAATTGACGGGTCTTTAAGGGGAGGGTTATTAGGCGTGGACCGCTGTAAAAGGTTATCTTAATAAATTATATCCATAAACATGGGAAAGATCTTGATCCAACCTTAGTGGCAAGTGGGGCACATTCATTTCTTTAGTCCTGTTTCTTTTTCTTCTCACTAACAAAAACTCTTTTAGCATGGGAAATTGTTTTTCTTCTGAGGCTTATTTAATCTGGAAAATGACGCTCTGATCCGAGCCACATGAAAGGCAGGCTGAATTTCACAATTTCCTGATGAACTTGGGAACGTTGGTAAATCTACGTAAATCAGCTGACAGACCAAATAATAATAATGAATAATGGATTGCATTTATATAGCGCATATCCCAATACTGGCTCTATGCGCTTTACAATCAATATTACCCCAGTAGACCAAGTCATTCAGAAACCTTCTCAACTTCCTGGGAAGCATACAGTGCAAGCTGCCATTTTACAAGCGCTCAAACACTAACATACTGACAAGATCTTTCGTTGTCTGTAGGCGGGTACCCATCAACACCTGGGTGAAGTGAGGAAAATTTGTGTAAAGTGCTTTTCACAAGAACAAAACGTTGTGCCCGAGTAGGGATTCGAACCCGCAACCTTCCAATTACCAGTCCGGTAGCCTAACCACTAGACTACCGACGCCACAAACAGTGCGCATCTCACCTGCTACAGCCCGTGCCAGCAGTGTCTTCCCCACGCCAGGGGGGCCCACAAGCAGGACACCTGAAACATGCACATGATATTTTGTAAAATTTCAGCAACTTCGCTCTCTTGGTTTGGTTACTAGTTTTACGTCCCTTGCAATGCTGTATGGTAATTTAAGAGACGGATCATTCTCTTGCTATTACTGGCTGAGTCATTTGACCTTGGGACGATTATTTTACAGGACAGACAAAAAAGACCATCTTGATTACACTTTGATTAAAAATTAAAACCCTGTTTTGTTAACATTAATAAACAATTTGAAGAAGGACCATGAAAAATGTTTTCCAAAAAATTGTGGTTTGCATGCTTTAATCACAACAAACAGTCATAATCTGCACAGTGCCAAAAACCGGCGCTATGGTGTAAAGGTTAGGCTCTTCGCCTGTCATGCGGAGGACCTGTATTTGATCCCAGCCATGGACGATCTCGAGTTTTTTTCTGCTGGGATTTTCCCCTCTCAGCCTGGGTTGGCCCTGACAGGCATGGTCGAAGCAGCCTGTCTCTTAAATGACCTCACAGTGATGCAGAGGACGTAAACTGGTAACCAAACAGTGCCAAGACACCATTCAAATTTTGTTGAGAGGAGGACGAACTTTGGCGAAATTATCTTTGTATCTTGCAAAGTTTCCCACTTTGTATAAATGTGACGACAAAAATGTTGGTACTAAAAACTGGATATGAGGTTAAAACACAATTTTCCCCGCCAGTCTCGTAAGAATAAAATATGACCAACAACGTGCATGCAATTTATTCCTCTACCAAACACTACAAAATACCTTTGGGAAGTTTTGCACCAAGTGCTGTGTATTTCTCTGGGTCCCTAAGAAAATTAACGACGTCTTGGAGCTCTTGTTTCGCCTCTTCTGCCTGGATAAATAAAGATAAGATAAGATAATATATCCTTTATTGTCCCAGAGGGAAATTTGTTGTCACGGGTTTCGCCTCTTCTGCCTGGATAAATAAAGATAAGATAAGATAATATATCCTTTATTGTCCCAGAGGGAAATTTGTTGTCACGGGTTTACATCAAACAATGAAATAGGTACAATGGCAACATCAATACAGAGTACACTGATGAGAACAGCACAAGTACAGACATGTCACGTGTTACAATAGTACATTCATGAATATGATAAGGACTCAGTTATGACCCTGATGGCAGTGGGTAAAAATGATTTTCTGTAGCGTTCTCTATTCAAAGCAGGGGAGAAGATCAGTATTGACCATGGGTGAAAGCAAGTTCATGGGCCTAAACCTGAAATCAGAATTTATAATGAATGAAAACCGGCAAAAAGACATCAGCATGTTACTTAGTGCTCAATACTTCATTCTTTTTGTTCAGCTCTACGTCCGGCAGTTTAAAAAATGTGCAGGCTCCATCGCCGAAATGAAACATGATGACTAGAAATTTATCACTTTAGAGCACCCCACAAGCATTCCCTTTTGGTGGTTAGCTATATCCTCATAATAATATTCACTCAAACCAGCGGATAACCTGACGGAATTTTCCAAAGCCGGCATGCCAGCACGTTGTCTGCGATCTTTCACCCATGGTATTGACCCAATCATTTTCAGATTTTTATTTGTCTACACAAGTAAAAGATGCAGCTAGTTACGAGAGCACACAATACATGTATTGGTATCAAGGTCAGAAATTTGCCCATCATTTATGGAATCTATAATTTGAGTCATTCACCTAGATTTTACTCTAGAAAAAAAGAAATAAACATCCTGCAAATATCAAGTCCTGCTCAACTTTGATGATGCATGGTTGCCTTCAAATAACAACAAAACTCAGATATAACGAGATTATCAGGACCAGCCCGTTGTCTACCTTGTACCCAATGTTTTGTAATATGAGAAGCTGGCCCAGTAGTGAAAAGTATAGGGGCGGTTGTCCTGGATCAATTAAGCCTGAGATTTGATTGCTCAATGGTGTCAAACCACACACCCATGCATGAATAGAAAAGGGGAGGAGGATTTGTGAATTATGACTGATTTTGCACAGATGGCAAGGTAGATAATCCCTGATATAACCATACAGAGCTAAAAGAGAAGACAAACCTCAAAATGCAAAAGACAGGGATGGGATAGAGAGACACAAAAATATACTGAGCTTTAGTACCAAGACCACCACTTCCCCTCAAAGTAAGGAAAAAATCTAGCACATTTTTTAAGAACATAACAGGATTCTTTCCCCCTCAAGGATAACAAACAACCCAAAAACTAATAAATCCTGAGGATGCCCTTCCGAGTTAGTTTGGTTACCAGTTTTATGACCCCTGCAACACTGTAAGGTCATTTAGAGACGGGCTACTTCGACCCTGCCTGCCAGGGCCAACTAGAGCTGAGAGGGAACAGATCCCAGCAGAAAAAAATAACAGATTGTCCGCAACCGGGCTCGAACTCAAGTTTTTTGCATGACAGGCGAAGAGCCCAACCATTACACCACAGCGCAAGTGTCCTTTCAAGATACAATTATGAATGGTAAAATTATATGAAAGGCCTCTACTAGACATTGCCATTTCCAATAGACTCACCCCTTTGACATCCGCAAAAGAGACATTGATTTCTTCTGCATTCACCTCATACGACATGCTGTTAAGGAAGCCAAATGATCCACCTTCAATAGGAGAAATAAAAAGACAAAAATAGCAGGCATCAGAGCGCAGCAGCTTTCAAACAGGGCAGGCAAGGGCTATGGAGAGGGAACTACTATCCAAAGGTCAAGGGCAATGCTTAGGCTCCACATGGCCAAAGTCGTTGTGCCGTCCCTTCTGTCAGCAGCCTGTAAGAAACCTAGTTCAAAAAGTTAGTTGTTTATAGAGGCGCCAGCACCTTTGGCTATTTCAGTCTGTAAGAAACCTAAGGGATGACAACTCACCCATAAAAAATTTACTGAACTTTTGCAGGAAAGTCAAGTAGGCATGTCAATTTTATAATCTTATAGAACATACAACACTTCTTGATGTAACGAAACGAAAAAGTAAAAACAATTTACTGAATATTGGCATCCCTAAAATCTGTCACTGATACCCAAATAAGAACAGCTATAAATAACTTACAAGCTTGTGGTTTGGTTTTGGTTTTGTTACCAGTTTTACATCCCCTGCAACACTGTAAGGTCATTTAAGAGACGGGCTACTTCCACCCTGCCTGTCAGGGCCAACCCGGAAAGAGAGGGAAAAAATCCCGGCAGATAAAAACCCAGATCGTGTGCAATTGGGGATCGATATAGGGTCTTCCCGCATGCAAGGCAAAGAGCCTAACCATTACACCACAGCGCCGGTTACAAGCTTGTGTTCAGTAGCAAACCTTACAATATTTGCAAAGAATAACCTTCCAGGGTCATTTGTGGTAAACTTTTTACCCTCATCCAGGGGATTTTTCAGGCCATACCTACTTCACTCTATCTGACACTAATATATTAATTCAAAACAGATTTAGAAAGTGTTATTTTTCCCAACTTCAATCAGTATGAATGCATTCTTACATTACAGTATAATTTTCTACACAGGTTGGCAGCTCTGGAAAAAGTATAGAGCCCCCTTCTAACAAACACGAAACTACACAATGACCTGGAAGCCAATACATGTGTAAAGAGAAAGTAAAATTTTACCAATACATGTATAAACAGATTGCATTTATATAGCGCATATCCCCGCTCGAAAGCAAGCTCTATGCGCTTTAAATAATAACAGATTAAAGAGAAAGTAAAATGTTACCAATACATGTATAAAGAGAAGGTAAAATTTTACCAATACATGTATAAAGAGAAAGTAAAATGTTACCAATACATGTATAAAGAGAAAGTAAAATGTTACCAATACATGTATAAAGAGAAGGTAAAATTTTACCAATACATGTATAAAGAGAAAGTAAAATTTTACCAATACATGTATAAAGAGAAAGTAAAATTTTATCTACCGACAACTCTCCAAATTTAAAGTCTACCTCAGACAAGCTGTAGTGTGATGTTTAGGGCTCTTTCTTTCCATGCAGATAATCTGAGTTATGGGTTCATGTGGGGCCTTTTGTTTGATTGAGTTTGCCTTTGGGTGGTTTTTTTTGTTGGGACAGTGTCCTCTTAGCCCTAGCAGGCAGAATTTAAGTAGACTATTCTCTTAAATGACCCTACAGTGTCGCAAGGGGCACTAAACCAAAACAAATCAATTGTAAGTTGAGATAAGAGATTTATAAAAAAGAAAATGATGAAACAGCCAAGAGGAACTGTTAACTATCCTTGATTAAAAACAGGGATGCCCCATGGCCAAGAAAAAAAAAACCTGAACTTTCTGCAGTCGGCTTTAGTACCGCAATAAATTGATGAAAATAGGTAAGAAAGTACAAAACACAATGAAGTGTTCTTGTGTAAAAGCTAAAAACCGGGGGGCCCCGGAAAATCCCTAAAAACCGGATTTCCGGTTTTAACCGGAAAAAGGGCATCCCTGAAAAACCAAAACCAAAACCCTCACATTCAAAGTCTGGCAGTTCCCAGCCTACCTAAACCACCACTCACCCGCAAGCCTTGCATAAGATTGCACAATAACGAAGAAGAAAGAAGATTCGAACCTGGCTCACCTGGTTTGATAGACACGCCTGATGTGAAGAGCTGTATCAGTATATAGAGGCCCAAGGCCAAGAGGATAAAGCTCCTGTGGGGAAAAAACAAAACACAAACATCCTTAGTCTAAATCCATTTTGGAAGTTCAGAAAGCCTTTGCCAAATAATAATCCTTTCTTAAAAAAAAATAAGTCCTAGGGAGACAATTATTTTGTTTTCAAGCTCCATTTTTGCCGAGCCCTAAAGATGTAGATTGTGGCTAATAAATTAGTACTTTATTTTCCTAGGTAGTGTAATGCATCATTCCAATGCATGGCACCATAATCTGATAATTTTAGGGATAAACCGTTGAGAAATCTATTTTTTTTTTTTACAAATTTAGTCACTTCACACAAAGGAGAAAAACAACAAACACCTCCCAGACTGAGATTGAAAACAGTTGACAATTCGGCCTTTTGCTCCTGATTTCGGGTGTAGAGCTATCGCATAAAACAGATTAAAAAGGACTAGGGTTAGAATAGCAGCAGTTAGGATCTATCTTACCCTTAAATTTACCGTCGTTCTGACTCCTGTTGGCTCGAAATCAAACCCTTTGTGTGTTGTGATAACGCTAATCCAAGTAAACAAAAAGGACAGTGAATGTGAATGAGATCGAAATTGGGATCATGCAGTAGATCTAGAATCTTGATCTAATATCTAGATCCAGATCTAGAGTCAGTTGCATTACAGCTTTACTCTAAAGTAGCCTAAAATTGCATTTAGTTATTGATCTTTCGAAATTTCACTATACATGAGGGTCATTTTGACCCTGCCTGTCAGGGCCAACCGGGGCTGATAAGGAAAAAAATCCCAGCAGAAAAACCGCAGATTGTCCGTAACCGGGATCCAACGCAGGTCTTCTGTTTGACAGGTGAAGAGCCTAACCATTACACCACAGCGCCGGTCAATGAGTAACTTGCAAGGGGGTATAAACACCAAAGACATGTAGTGGCACACACAGGGACTCGATGCCGAAATGACCTTATAGTGTCCATGGAGCCGTAAAACCCCAAACAAACAAATCCACAGAGACTCACCTAAGACTGCCCATTCTCTTCTTAGAACTTTCCTCTCTTGCCCTGTAGCCCTCTGCAAACGCAACCTTAATTTTCTGATCAAGGTCTGCCTCTCTCTCAGTACCAGACTTCAAGCCTGCAACAGACTGGTCTGCTGACATGCCACTTTTGGCATTCTGGCGAAGAACAGCAAAAGAAACAAACATACAGTTGACTGTATTGCATAAGGGCGAATAGTACAAAGATTGTAGTGGCGTATTAGCCTCTTTGCCAAACGACCAGCAATTGAACCTACAGAGAAACTCAAGCATGGATAAAATGCAGAAATTAAAGCATGTGGAAAGATCTATATGAAATTTTGTTAACAATGACATGTAATACATGTACATTCATCAAATGCAATGCTAACATTACAAATACACATGAAATACAATGTACATACATTCACTCATATCAGAATCAGAACGTGTATTGGTCTCTTGACAAGAAAGTTGGCATGGTCATGTTACAGTGACAAATGACAACACCATCAAGTGCAACATGTTGTGTAAGACAATATGCAGTATTACATTCACCCACTCTTTCTCTCTCTCTCTCTCTCTGTTTTCTTCGGTCTTTCAGTATTCTTGCTCGTCATACACAAAAACATACTCACTTCATTCATCCTCTACCTCTTTCCACACACTCTCTTCTTTATCTCTCTTGCTCTCTCTTGCATACACTCACAAGCACATGCGCGCATATCATAGCCACACACACACAAGCAAAATATACACAGATAATTCAGAAAAACAACAACAACAACGGGTGAATACTTTGAATGCTGATAACTACGCGTTACGTACTGATTTATCTGTTTTTCCGAAAAAGTCTTGCACATTATCCATGATTGATTCTTGCTTGTCATTCTTCATCCCCATACCATGTCCGCTATCAGAGCGCCTAGTTTTGAAGCCTCGATGTTGAGAATCTGAAAGAAGGAGACAACAAAAGGAAAGATAGAAAACAGGTTTAACTCAAAACTGTATTTCCAACCACATTAGTCAGCATGATATAAGGTAATGCACACAATAAAGAACCAACCATCTGACACTAACACACTGACATGAGCTACTCTGTCATCTGGAGCCCTCGTTCGATTACTACTAAGAGCAGAGCACAGCAGAGAAATTTCACTATGAAAATATAATATGAAGGATGGCATGCACTGATTTTATAATCTTCCTTAACAATTTTATTTGAAGGGGGGAGGGGAGGGGAGGGGGGGGGGGGGGATTAATGTGCTTTCTGGGTTTGATCACCAGTTTTACATCCCTTCTAATGTTGTAAGGTCATTCATGAGACGTGCTATTTCAACCATGCTTATTTCCCTCTGGCACAACACAAATACACCAAAGAGCTTATCATATAAATCGTATTAGTGAGAGCATCACTTACATTGATGAGAATGCACCAGTGACTTAAAGATCCGCCTGAACATTGGGTCTCGTGCGGCCGCCTGTAGTGTGGGGAGAGGGACATGATGACTGGCATCCAGTTGATGGCGAGGAAAACCTGGCAAAAGATAACAATACATGATCAGAGGCAGTCACTAATTTTATTTCATTGTCATGTTTTGAAACACAGGCTCCTTGCTTTGAAAGCACTTAAAATATGTATAAGTGTAATAATGAAACGACGTTAATAAAAGTGACAACTACTTATTTATTCAGAGGTTTACCAGACAAGAAAAACTGAAAAGACAAGGGGGTTGCTGTTTGCAAGTCTTACCTGTGACATTTTCAAAAAAGGTATTGGCCGAACTGTGGCATTCTGACCATCTGAGGCTATTGTTTCTTTGATTTGTACTGCGCGCCTGCTGCACCAGGGCTGTGGTTGGTGTCGTCACGGCAGCGTCGCGTAGTAACAGACTGAGCTCTGAGATTTGCATTGGCTCAAGCTGTGGAGAGGAATATAAGAAACACATATAATAGCTTGGAACTTTCACCATGGGTGAAAGCATGTTCATGGGCCTAAACCTGAAACTAAAACTTCTAATAAATATGAAAAACAGCAAAAAGACACCAGTTCTCGGTATCTCATTTCCTTAGTCCAACTCTGCATTCGCCAGTGTAAAACGAAACACGGTATCTCAAAATCATCACTTAAGGGCGCCACACAATCATGATTCCCTTTTGTTGGCCAGCTACATCTTCCTGTTCACTCAAACCTGAAGACAACCTGTCGGAATTTTCAAAAGCCAGCATATGCCTCTATGAGCTTTCATCTCTTCTTTATGTGGCGACCGTTATAGTGTCACCTGTCATACCTGCGCAAGAATCTACAATTGGATGTCCGATTATCGAACAGTTTTTATATCTAATACTCAGTTTTGTCAGAACAGCGAATTGTCAGATTATCGAGACATATAATAGAGGAAAAAACTTGGTTTCCTCTGTTTGTGTCGGAAAAGTGAATCTTGGACTATCGGCACTCTACTATATAAAAACAAAGAGAGCTGATTATAGTTACAGATCAGAACACCAAAACTGACTTTGCAGAGCCTTTTCTCTTCTTTAGGATTGGAGATTTACGACTCATTTAGACAGGGTCAAGCTCACTCACCTCTACATTGTGTGATAACTCAGTGTTTGGTTTTGATGATCCTGGCAGTGTTTTTTTCCCTTTGTCCACAACAATCCTTTCCTTCACTCTCGCTTCTTTTTGAGTTGACAATGCCCTCGCACCACCAAACATGGCAGTGAGATGTGAAACAGCTACCGTAACCTGGGAAGACATGGTTGAAGAACACAAAGGGGGCATTTAAAACATGACACATAATCAGTTTCTTAAACGACTTTTCTGTTGCAGTTCTAAGTGATGAAAATATTAAGTTCTGGATCATCTATCAATACCCATACAGTTGCCAAACTTGAGCATGCCTTTGAGAATTGTAAATCACTCCCACAGTCTTAGACTGATCCATTGAGAAGGACAAGCCTAAAAAAAAAGACACTACAAATATCGCTGCTATTAATGCATCGGCAGAGATTTTAGAAATACTAAATACACAGCTAAAAGTCAGGCCAAAAGGGAACCAAATCTATAATTTTTTTGTCAAAACCCGCTGCATCCACTGCTGCTTTGATTTAATCTGAAAAGTGTGCTCCATTAACTACAACTTCATGGATCTTCGATCGCTAGACCAGTTCCATGCAAAACAGTTTGTGAGGTGAAAAGTAAATGTGTGTTCAACTCGCTTTTAAAGTTGATATTTTTCGCAGGTCCCGTCCCCTTCTCTTCTTGGTCTCTATAAAATCAAACCATTGTGTTGGGTTCAACGCGTCCGTAAAAAATGTAATAATCTTTTTTTTCCCAGCTGCAACTTTGCAAAGGTTGTATTGATTTTTAGTGTACACATAAAATCAAATCATGTTTCGAAACAGCTCCAACACGGATACTTCTCACCAACCTATTGCCAATCATTGCACACCATGGTACACATGCACTGTAGTAGCAAGCCCACAGTGCGATAAATGACGTGTTTCAATGAAACAGTGAGGGGAGTGAGAGGTGCAGGTATACTTGTCACCATGCCACCATCAACACACCGGGGTCAGTGCTGTGGGCAGCAATGTGGTTGATAAACAGTTACTTTCACACTCTGCTGTTGACAGACACTCGAGATTCCTGCGAGTGACATGCTTGGGCGACTCATATTCTTGTTTGGTCAGTCATATGATTTTGATCCCTCCAAAGCGTGTTAGGTCAATAGAACTCAACATTTTATAACCAAACAGGGATGCCCTCAAGGTTAAAAAAAAAACCTGAACTTTTTTTTCCCCACAGTTTACTATTCCTAGACATATGAAATGCATTTGATGTAAAAATGGCGTTATAAAAACCCAATAGCCAAAGCTGAACCGGAAAAGTTTAAAAAGCCTAACTTGAACTGGTTTTAACCTGAGAAAGGGCATCTCTGACCAAAGGCAAAGGATAAGCATTCGAAATACAAAGTTTATTTGAAGTAAGAGAGAAAGATGTCAGTTATAACAGTAACAGTCCCATACCAAGTGCAGTCATAAAGTTCTACAAGTAAAAGGTGTGCATTTGTTCTGCATCAGTGTTTATCAAAGTCAAGACTACATTGTTTACTGTGAGTGTGAGTGTGGATTTGTAAAATGTATAGTTAGGGCCAATAGCATGAAATTTTTGCGTTGTCTACTCTTCATCATCATCATCATCATTGCCTTTCTCACCCTGGACCAGGGTATAGGCCACAAACAAACACTCTCCACTTTTC
>JAUKPP010245449.1:0-13246 GCA_032273245.1 Phyllaplysia taylori | reverse complement strand
CTCTCTCTCTCTCTCTCTCTCTCTCTCTCTCTCTCTCTCTCTCTCTCTCTCTCTCTCTCTCTCTCTCTCCCTATCTTTCTCCATCTCTTCTCTCGCTTTTTTTCTATCTCTCTATCGGTATCTTTTCTCAATACACCTCTGATGTCGTTTTGAATCACCTTCCAATGCCAGGAGACACCACTGCTGCAGTTGTAGGCTACCAAGAGGGGGGGGGGGGGGGCATTGCTACAGCGGTGTCCACCAAGGCCTTAAAGAATCCTACTTGTCCTTCAAAGCCTCTGATTTTACGTAAAGTGACAATATGGGCACGGATGATTTGCCAAAGGAAGAGGCAAGTTAACTACATGTATTGAGATCAATACCCAGATAAACACGACGTCGTGCATCGATCTTCACAGCTATTCATCCTCACGTTTGTAGGCCTCTACAGGCAAAAAGAATATTGGAAATAAACAAAAATAGTTTGCTAAACTAATAGCCCATTTCACAACTTGGTACTTCAGAGGGAAAAAGGGGATTATTTTATGCAGTGCATTGAGGCAGCAGTTTTGCCCCTCTAGTACCGGAAAACTCTGGTTTTTTCCAGAAGAGGGAGGCTATTTTTAGGGACAGTTATTTTGCTATTGGTAAACAGGCTATTGAATTCTTTACGAGTGCTTCTGCAACTTTAAATAATTCACGAGTACCGATACACTTGTACAGTGCAGGCATTAAGAGAATACTGGCCAAAGAGAGTAGAATATCCTATAAAAACGTATGTCCCTTGATAATCTGTTTGTGGTGTACATGAACAATGATAGAAGCAGTTAAGGCATTAAAAAAGAGGAAATCCATGCTTGAAAAAGAAAATCCACTCCTGTCCCACTTTATGCACCAACATAGTGTATATATGCAGTCTAAAGCCCTTGTTCAATTTTTGGCCGTACTCACTAAGCTCGAAAAAAAAACTTTGTGCGCGAGGGAAAAACTCAGAACTAAAAAAGTCATACTAACATAGTACATGCACTGCTTTGGAATAATGCTCAGCCGTGAATACTCTACACTTGGAAAGTGCATACGGGGCATTTTCTCCATAAAAGTTAGCCTGAGCTCCTCGATATTGTTATATATGTTTATCCTCTTGTCCCTCAGTTCAATATTGCCACTATCGTGTGACCACAGATAGGAATCATTAATAAGGTAATCCTGACTGGCGAGACAACGATCAGCACTCAGAGTGACCTAATCGATAAAAGCGTAAAAATCAATAGAATTAAAAGCGCTTACAAGAACACTTCTATGAACAGTGGTTAAAAACAGAATGTGATAGAAAAAGGACCGCAAACATGAGCCCTTCTATGACCAGTAGAAAGGAACAAACTGCGAGAGTGTGTAAATCAACAGAATTTTTAAAGAGCGGTTTTCCAAAGCTGGGTATTTGCATTGTGGCAATTTATGAGAAGAGCCAATGTCTTCGATTGCATAAACTTACAGCATGAATTATTTTCAAATTACAGGAAAATCACAAGGTTTTACTCCAACAAAAACGTTGAAGGCGAAAGTGTTAAACAAGAAAAGATACATACAATTGCCATAACTCCGTTTTCAACAAAAATGCAAATAGGCTGCCAAGTTTTGGAAAACGTTATTCAATTCTTGTTGACAGAGATATTATCATGAGGTACATATCAACTTCATAACGACATGCAGGCAAGGCTATTAGAGGTGTCAGTTGAAGATTATACAGTCACAGGAATGGCCCACAGTTCAAAATGAAAAGAAGCTTAAACCAGACAGTAAAATTCTTCACTACACCTCGTTTTCACTGGAAAAACGTGTTGCTTGAAATCAAAATAGGTCATTATAATGCTTAGCTCAGTTCTTTTAATCATTATTACATTTGGTACAAGATTAGTTTTATTACTATTATTTCTTTTTTCGCTCAATAAAGACCATAGAATTTACTGGCGTTTATGATCGCCGCATGCAATGATAATAATATTATTATGCAGTGAGCATTGCGGGGATTTCCTAAACAAAAGGAACGATAATATGAAAAAGGCAGAACTTAATTCCCTGCAAGCTAAAGCGCTCTCCCATTGATTCACACCTTGTAGCATTCTGAGTATGAAAAGCCTGCGCATTATTAATTATTATTAATATGCAGTTTTAAATATAATATAATGGTAAAGGAGGTGTATCGGAGGTTGTTGTTGGGCTATTTGCTCGGTTATTTATGCTCACCTTACAATAATAAGATATCAATACGCTGTTCAGGATTCTGGTTTACGAAATATATGCTTATTACATACTGATAATTGAGCTGTCAAAGCTCATATAAAAACAGCAGTTTTTTTCCGATAAGGAGGGGGGGGGTGACTGCTGCCTCAATGCACTGCAATGAAAATAACCCTGGTATTTTCTAGCATAAATACCCAGTATGGCACTGAACTATTGCAATGAGGGAAATAATAGTAAAATACATACATATATGCTTTTTTTGTAAGCCTACTTTGTTTTTGTTTGTTGTTAATTGTTGTTGCTGTTTTATTTTGTTTTGTGAGTAGTTGTCTTTCTACGCCCCTTCCAACATGTAAAACCATTTCTAGGCGGGCTGAGAGGAACACTGCATCGCAGCGTGGGACTTGAACTACCCGACAAACTGCCAAAAAAACCAAACTTGGACATTACCGTGCTTAGTCATGATACAAAAGTAAATGGAGCGTTTCAAACATTTCCACATACCTTGTGAGCCTGAAAGCTTTCAACGTCCCTAAGAGTACGTCCCCTCCCCAAGTCACTAACGAGTATCCTATATCCAGCGGTTTTGCTGATATAGATTTCGTATTCTGATGACCATTTCGCCTTTACAGAAAGAGGATTAGCACTCGAAACCTAGGGAGGTACGGGTATTGGTCCTCAAGTCCAATCGTAGATGGCAATATCGGAGCAACTTAACCCGTACTCGAGCCACAAGCGATGCGCGGTGTGCGACTTTTCCATTGTACTTATCCCAGGTGCTTTTGCACAGTGGACATGGCAGAGGTAAACACTCGAGACCCGGAGAAAGCCACTTAAAGGAACTCTGCTGGTTTCAAGACATGTTGGGACGACCTAAAGGTGCCACCAGGGAAGCCATCTTGAACCAGAGTGCTGAATATTGCGGTCAGAAGAGTTCCTTACATTATGATTGGGAAAGAGAGTGAAGTCGGAGCGGAAACTTGGGGAGAGAACGAGAAGAAAAGGGGAGAAAGGGGAGTTCAGAAGAAGGGGCAGGCTGCGAGAGACTGGGAGAGCTAATAAGGAGAGAAATTCGAGAGAGGGGGAGAAAAGAGAATGAGAGAAGGTGAGAGATGGAGTAGTACGTGAGAAGGACAGAGAGTGCCATGGAGAGCGGTAGAGAGAAAGAAGAAACGACGTTGAGAGAGAGAAAGACGTTGAGAGAGAGAAACCGATTGTCCATAAATTATTATCCAAAAATGGAGATCGCCACCTTAGAGGGTGGTTGCGTTGACATAAGCCCTTCTCCCATCAACACATCCTCAAGTCACAAACCAAAAGCAGATATTACATCTTGCCCACTAAAACTGGAATCAATAGTCACATTAAACGCAATCCTTGAATAAAAAAGCTTAAGAACAAAAACCTAAAAGAAACTAGCCTACTGTGCAATATGATTCCTGCCTTTGTGACCCATTGCACTACCCCGGGGAAGAGTAAATATCGTATGCAAATGTGCTGAGTCCATTTTCCCTAGTCATGAACAAAGTGTTTAGTAGGCCACTAGGACCACGGAGGCATTTACGGTTCGATATGCATGCACTGGTAGCTCAGTATACCGAAGATCGTAAAAACTACCCGCATGAATCCTTAACCAGGTTGAGGGGGCGTGGGTATATGTATGTGGGGGAGGGGTATGGAGAGGGAAAGGGGGATCTTGCATATCCCAGATCCTTGGTCGTCATAAAAGTTTGGAGACTGCACGATATTCAGGCGCCTATCCGCTTTCAAAATATTATCGTCACAAAGGACCAAGTCGAACACTCAATGGGGTAGCCTTTAATTTTTACTGAGGTACTTCACCTCCAAAACTAGCAGCCTTTCAATTTGAATAATTTAACCTTCTCACATTAACTGATAGTATTTCAATATTTTAAGAGTAAAATATATGACACTGGAATGAAATGTTAATCTCTTAAGACTAAATTTAGATTTGTTGTTGTTATTGTTGTTGATCTGGGACTTATATGGGGTTTTCACCCTTCAAGTAGTCTTAAAGACCTGCAGAGTATGTCGGTCTAGCTCTGTACACCGGGAAAGGAGAGTCTTAAAATTGGCCCCATGTTACTGCAACAGTACAATGCAGTCTTAAAGCCTCTCCGGACCAGGTGACTGCTAAGTGCAATGCAGTCAGTGAGCATTTACTGCCACTATCGATACAACACTTGGACATGATGGCTGCAGCCATTGACTCCGAGACAGAACCATATGTATGTCACACCATTTTAATGTTGCCTTGGTGCAGTAACTTCGGTGAAATAATTCACAAAGTTTGCCACAGCGGGCTTGACTAACTTAAGATGAAAAGAAAATACGTATTTATGGGTTCAATGAATCTGACGTGACACTGCAGAGAACACGTTGAACTGCAAGTTGCCGTGTCGGTAAAGGGAAATAATTACAATAATATCACAGTCGTCACGCAAGGGAAAGGGAAACAACACAATAGTGCATGCGTCATAGTGGTCAGTTTGAGGAGCTGCTCTTGTGACAAAGTATCGGGTGCTGGCCCAGTGGTGGGTCAATATTTGACCACCGCACCCACCAGATACTAGGAAGGGTCTGAATTACAACAGGTTCTTCTGTTTGCTAAGACACAGACACGCCTCCATGGAACTGTCTACTATAATAATATATTGATGTGCATGCAGTTTTATAGCAGTTCTGACGTAGGCCTACATACTAACAGTCGTGCTGGTGTGCTCATGAGAAGGAGAGAAAGGAGAGGTCAGAGATAGAAGGAAAGACAGAAAAAGGGAGAAAGAAGGGGAGAGAGAAGGGAAGAGAGAAAAGGGGGAAGAGACGGGAGGAGAGAAAAGGGGAAAGAGAAGGGGAGAGAGAAGGGAAGAGAGAGAAGGGGAGAGAGAAGGGAAAGAGAGAGGGGGAGAGAGAAGGGGAGAGAGAAGGGAAAAGAGAGAGGGGGAGAGAGAAGGGGAGAGAGAAGGGAAAAGAGAGAGGGGGGATAGAAGGGGAGAGGGAAGGGAAAGAGAGAGGGAGAGAGAGAAGGGGAGAGAGAGAAGGGGAGAGAGAAGGGGAGAGAGAAGGGAAAAGAGAAAGGGGAGAGATAGGCAGAGAAAGAGAAGGGAGAGAAGGGTAGAGACAGATGGGAAGAGACAGATAGGGAGAGAGAAGAAGAGAGAGAGAGTAAAGAGAAGAGAGAAGGGTGAGACCGGAGGAAGAGGAGGTAGAGGGAGAAGGGAATAGAGAGGATGGAGAAGAGAGAAGTGAAGTGAAAGAGTAGCAGGAAGAGAAAGGAAGAGAGAGAAGAGGGATGAAAGGAAGGAGAGAATAGAGAGAGGAGGGGAGAGAGGAGGGGAGAGGTGTGAGAAAGAGAAGGGTAGAGAGACTTGAGGGGGAGAACCGGAGATAGAGAGGTGAGGAGAGGGAAAAGGGAAGGGAGAACCAGAGAGGAAATCAACAGAGAATATAAGAAAGATTGGAAAAGAGAGAGGAGAAGGATGAGAGAAGGGACGGAATAGAGAGGAGGGGAGAAATGAGAAGGAGAAGGAAAGAGAAAACCAGAGAGAGAAAAAAGAGAAGATAGGAAAGATTGGGGAAAAGTGGGGAGAGAGGAAATGGAAAAACAGAAAGAGATGGAGAATGAGGAGAGAGGGAAAGAAAGAGAGAGAGAGAGAAAGAGAGAGAGAGAGAGAGAGAGAGAGAGAGAGAGAGAGAAAGCTAATAAATGTTAAACATTTACAAAGGCGGCGGTGGGGGGGGGGGAGGTTATGGCACGACGATATTGATGATACACTAGAACCCGACGAGGAAATGGTGAAAAGAAATACATAACATATTTTTAATTCATTGAAAATGATGTGATAAAAGCAAAGAAAAAAGCAAGACGCGACATGAAAAAAACAATAAAAGGGAACTGGATCGAAGCAACGTAATACTGCTTAAAAAATCTTGAAAATCCAAGTGATTAGCGAAACGCCCGCCTTCCTTCCTTCACTATGTGAAACAAAATTCAGTCTATTATTTTTCTTAGCTGCCAAAGACATCCGGCACACTACAACAGTACAAGAGAACAGCCAAAGTGTTAAGGTGGCGTCTGTTATCAATCAAGTACCGAAAGCCGATTGATCGATCGGGTGACCCTCTATCGATCCCTTGCAGGAAGATAAGGAGCAACGATCACGCAGTTTAAACCGAGAGTTAAGACCACAGGAGAAGGAAAGGAAAAGGGTTGTCGAACGCGAGGCAGTCGGGGTGGGGAATTTAGAATGATAAGACACAGAGGAATTAAACATAGTTTACGTCAGCACGATAAAAAGTGTTCATGAAGCTATCAAGTATCACAATACCCCATTGTTATCGTCACGTTCAGGACACTGGAAGGAAGAATTAATCTCTCTTCGCCCCCGCCCCCTACCCCTACCCCACCCCCTTTCACGCGCTCTCCCTGGACATGAAAGTAAAAGGCTTTGATAAAAAAAAAAGCACGCATTCTGTTCCATATATTGCCAAAAAGTTCTTGAGAGTTTTGTTTATTTAAAGGGTTTGACAGTGAAATAGAAAGTAGCAGTATTATGGTCATAAGGAACAAGAAAAGAATGCATAATACACTGACACTACAGATTCCTTTGCTTTGCCTGATTTTCTCTTAATGCTGGATTCCCCAAAGGCAACATAAAAGGTGTGTCTGTAATCAAAGAAGATATTGTTGGGGGTTGATTAGAAAGGATGTCAGAGGGACCCCAGGCATAAGATGATCAATAAATTAATATCTTAATGTTTCTGTACAAACCCTTACCTCTCTGGATAAAAGGATCCGGAAAGAGAAAATCTTCGACATGTTCAGTTCTGAAAGACTTTCATGGACGTGTGATCAATCCTCTGTACAAAATCTGTATTGATATCCCACTACTTTTGCGTGCACGAATCACTGCTTTCGCGTAATGTAGTCAGTCTTGAAGTATTACAACATTTAATTAGTTAACACTTGATTACACACTAGCACAAGAAGATAATTTCTTCAATTGTCATTGTCGACTACCACACTGTTTTAAGCTGTTTTTTCTTGGTTTATATACAATTTAGACATGCAGTTTTTACTTTCCCAGTCTTGTAATATGCGAATCATTAAGAACTGGTCACTGATAAATAGATACATGTAATCTATACTTGGATGTGTGATCTACTCTGAATTAAAAGTCTTCTCATGTCCACCGACCAAAATTAAATGTCGCAGCACTTTGAAGGACGACAGTACAGCACAAATCAGCAGACGACCAAACACCGAGGCCAACTGGTGAATCACCTCCGTGCGCCAGATATCACCCAAACAGCTTAAAGATCCCTGTCACATTGGGTCGTCATTGAACTCTCGCTTTGTACAATCGTCTGCGCCGCGGAAAATCACCAAAGCGCTGTTTTACACGTATGCTCTATTCCAACAGGACATTATCTCCTCTCAGCCAACGGGTCTTGAGACCTCCTGTTGTGACTTGAGATCCTGCCAACTAAAAGGAGCGCAATGGTATTGAATGAAAAGCTGTGCGGGACCACTAATTCTATTGTAAGTACCTGTGAACGTGCGTTCTCCAGTGTCAGTACCGTGTCTTAGCAGGGACATTCAGACAATCGTGTTTAACGAAAGGTTCTGACATGAGGCGACACGGTTTAGAATAAGAGTAGCGTAAATGGCCGTATTTTCATTTCTTCTATATAAGAAATTAACCCCGACCCCACAAAAAATACGTAATTAATTAATCACTTGGCAGTCATTGTCATTGTCTCAGTTTCTTTTTTTTTTAGAATTGTATTTATTTTCATTATTTACAAGTTAACCAACTTCGAGACTAAATTCACCAAAAAAAGGGAAGAATAAATTTCAGCAAAACGCATCCCGTATGAAGTGTTGAGTTAAAACGTTCTGAACCTAGTCCAGATCAGTCCACAAGAAATTATTGCAAGCCAATGGCTTCACAACATTATCAAAGTAATATGTCACAGGTTGGAATACACCAATTCTGAGATGGCACGCAATACATGGAATGGCCAAGGCCGCTGTCACAAGCAGGGTTGACCTCAACAATGTCCGGTGACAAGACTTATAATTCTCCTCCACTCTTCAGTGCATGAAAGCAGTTTCATACTAGTTCCAGGCTAAGAGTGTTTTATCAGCTAAACCATGACACGAGTTATATCCCTCTCATGGAATCCACAAGATCAGATTCTGACCTTGTACCAATACTGATAGAAATGTTCTCTCGGGTCAGTTGTAATCCACTGCATTGACCGATAAACAATAGTCTGTCTTTGTGCAGTATTGGTACTTGGGCTGATAAGTCAAGTGAGTGGTAATGTGAGCGCGCTTCAATTACGGCGCTATCAAAACTAGGACCGGTCCTCGACAAATCACAACTGTCGAGTACTCGAGGCACGCTCCACTCTCGAGTGTGCTTCATCAAATCGATTAATGGAAACGCAAATGACCCAAACTCATTACGCAACATTCGATACCGATACGCTGAAACCCGTGTTCGATTTGTTATTGGCCTTCGATCTGTGAAAGTCACATGACTTAGTAGGGTCATTCTAGATTTTTAGCGTAACATTTTGATGACAGCTTTCGATCGAAGACTGGAAGGCTAAGGAATTACTGTGGCGTTTTCTGTTAATTATTTACTCAAACGGTGGTTACATACAGTCCTTATACATTGAGTTAAATTAGTCAGTTTTTAGTTTGCTTTCTAGTTTCACGCCCCTTGCAACACTGTACGGTCATTTGAAAGACGGGCTACTTCGGCCCTGCCTGTTAAGATCAACCCGGCCTGAGAGTGACGAAAATCAGCAGAGAAAAACGCAGATTGTCTGCACGTAGGATAAAACTCGGGTCTTCCAGCCGATAGGTTGAGACCCTAACCATTACACCACTGATGCCGATTTGAATTAGTATTTCATTGCCAGTACATAAGGATCGTTAACCTGGCGCATTTTGGCCTTGACATCATGTTTGCAGCGAAACTGTAAAATTTGGTCGTCGGAAGGTTATTATAGGTGCCACGGGCAAAATGTGTGAGCAACATAATTTTGAAATGCAATTCTACGGATCATCATTCTCAAAACATTAAAATCGAGAGGTTGGTGTAAGAGGTTCAAAGGTATACGATTGTAATTAGGCATTTTGGGTACTTCTTGCTCTAGTCTAGCGTCTTCAAATGTATTCTACTGGCTAAAATTGCAAGAGCTGCAGGACTAAATATATGGCGCTGTAGACTGATTGACTTTTTTCCCTCCCTATTTCAGGAATGGCCCAGTACTGCTCAATGTCTGCAATTGATTGGCCCGATGTGGGGGGACAGATCAGCGACATTGCCGGGACGTGACGTAACGGGATTATAACGTAATCTAATAGCGCCAAGGGGCTTTGTGCTGACAGCTGCTGGGGCTGCCTAGCCTGGGGACACGGAATTCTGAAGGGCGGAATGTGCTGGTCACTGCAGCCACTGACAAACGGGATGGGTCTGTTTACTGACAAGATGTTATGAGGAAGGAAAATTAGTGACAAATCTGAAAGTAAAAGCTCTCAAACCTATATTCTCGCGTCTCGAAAGCAGCACTTTTTCCCTTTTTTTTTTTCTTTTTTTTTCCTCTTCCTCAAACTGCCCGCTATTTTGTTCTTATTTTTCGTTCCCCCCACTGAAAACCTGGAAACACCCCAAAGATTAGTACAAAATGTACCTTTCAAAATATCTTACTTGACAAGTTCGCTCAAATTGCAGTAGAACAGCTGGCCGCCAAGCTGATTGAATTAGGATTGTTTTTAAACGTCACAAAATAGGAAGTAAAATCATGTACACACATACACACTAGCGTACACACCATGCAATTAAAAAGCAAGGCAAGCGGGTGATTGCACTTGCATTTGGCAATACAGATAGAAAAGCAGAGAAGAAATATTGCCAAGACTATAAAAGCTTCAGAGGGATCTAGCACTTAGCACACAATGTGACGAACGTATGCTACAAGTCATTATAAAAAATCCACTCAATGTCTGAACTTGACATATCGCATGGTAATAAGGGAAAGGTGTTTCTATGACATCAAGTTTGATTTATTACTTATCATACTTGTCAAGATATTGAAGGAGGTTCCGGAACGTTAGTCTAAGTGGTGATTTTGATCAAATTTAGATACCATGTGCCCTCCACTCCAAAGGAGATTGGTTACGAGCCTGAGAAACGTTGTTTTGCTCGGTACGAAATGTTATCTCTACACCAGTCAAGGCGGTTGAATGAGTTGGGCTGATAGTATGGCTTGGTTACACACCAGAACCAAGAGATTGTTCCTAGAGGGTTACTTTCCCACGGTGCTGATGGTGGTTCACTTCATTAAAGAGATTTTCCATGTTTCTTTTTGCTTGATCAATTCATTCTATCGTCTTGTTCACGGTGTGAGCGAAACTGGTGGGGACAGAACCATTATTTACATTACGATATGTTTGGATTGGTTTGGTTACCAGTTTTATGGTCCTTGCAACACTGTAACGCCATTTAAGAGACGGACTACTTCGACCCTGCCTCGCAGGGCCAACCCGGGCGAAAAGGGACAATTCCTAGCAGAAAACCGCAGACGTTCTGCACATGGGATCGAACCCGATTCTTCCGCATGATAGATGAAGAGCCCAAGCATTACATTACAGACGCCGGTTTACGACGTGTGTGGGGAGGGGTGGGGGGGACAAAATGAGACAAGGATATTTAAATACCAAACAGTGTCTGCGTCCTCTAAGTACAAACAGTAGTAAAAATTACAAAGCTCAACCAGACCTGTGAGGTGTTGGAGAGCCTCTTTCATCCTCGTTCGTCCTCTAAGTAAAACGTTTGTATACAAATGGGGTAAATAGGGCAGAGGGAAAAATTGCAGGTGGTGGATACAGACTGCAAAGAGACGCTTTTCGTTCCTACTTGTTCAGCGGCACGGAGTGGAGTGTCCGCGCGCACTAGCGCCCCATGGAGTACGTCTTGGCAGACGATATATTATATAAAAACACGTTCAGCATTATAAGAAGCGTCAAAGCCAAGCAGTCAAACACATAACACAAGTTATAGAATTCGCACAAACTTAAAAGACTTCCTCTGAAGACGTGTGTAATCAGGAGTGACCCTTTGACATGCCCCAGAAGTCAAACCTGCCTAAGACGACCACCAAATGTCGAGGAAAAGTGGTCGTTTTCAGACAGGTGGTCGTTTTTAGAGAGGAACAGTTTTTAGAAGAAATGCAATTTGGGAGTCAATGGAAGGCGGTCGTTTGTGCAGGTGGTCGTCCTGAACCGGTGGTCGCTTAAGCAGGCTCAACTGTAAAATAATATCTAGATCAACCCACAACGGGGAAAGGGTGTGAAGGATTCTCTCTCTTTAAGACTCAATACGTATACATGTCACACATCGCATGCTTGTGAGTATAAAAATAATACGGTGCAGGTACCAATACAGTTTTCTTATCCCTCATTGCCATCTCTTATAATTGTGGAGAGGAGTAGCTTGTATTGTCTAGTCAGGTTTTGGTAAAAAAAAATATATATATATATACAGTAGTAAAAAAAATTATTGTGCACATGTATACACGCAGATGCGTATATGTATGAGTGTGTGTGAGTGTGTGTGTGTGTGTGTGTGTGTGTGTGTGTGTGTGTGTGTGTGTGTGTGTGTGTGTGTTCGTGTGCGTGTGTGTGCACATATGTGTGTGTGCCTCTGTGTGTATATTATGTGTGTGAATAGTTTAATGGATATGGTGAGAATTACACAAAGTGAAATACTATGGATACAGTGTGCTTGATAAACTATGTAGGTTGCAAGATTCTTGGATAAAAATAAACAGCTTTTATACATTGGTACCCTGTTATAATACGTGTTTTCAGAATGCAGACCCCGCATTTTATATTTTTAGTTTAGTTCTTAAACGTTATGGTGCACAATCTAAGCTGAAATGCAGGAAACAAACGAGTTACCTCCGAAGAAAAGAATGATCCCCAATCAATTCCTTCCGAATTCTGAATGGGGAAAATCGTACAACACATGATGAAAAAGTCACTTTAATATCCATAAACCGGCTCTTAGGTTTACATTCGAAAATTATGTAATCGGGCAATGACTGTTACGTGATATGCATTGTTATACATGCCGAACGTACCATATTTCTGCTGGCGTGAATGGCACATGCCAGTATAATTATAGTGAAAGTACTTCAGATGACATACAGAGAGGAGAAAGGGGAGATAAGCACAGTCATGCTGGCACTTAGTGTCTATTGTTGTTTGTACACGTAGTAATTTATTTACAGCGGCACTAGTTTACCTATGCATAGACAAACGAACAATATATATTAAAGCGCTCTGTTTTTTCCATGCATTTCTTCTCTTATTGAAGGTAGAATAGCAAACGAAGAACAGGAGAGTGCGCAAATAGAAAAATGGACGAAAAGGGAAATAAGCAAATTGTACAACAGACAATTCAGAAAATAAAAAAGAGAAAAAGGGACAAATAGGAAAATACACAAACAGAATCATTGGACTATTGGGACAAAGAGCAGATGGGAAAACGAATAAATTGGAAAACAGACAAACTTGCACATGTTGGCAAAAATACGCACACATAACAACATGCACGGAGAATATATGATAATGAAAATGAGAGGGCAGCAGACTGAAATATGACATCAGATAAATGGAAGTAAATATAATAGCAACCAACCAAACTATTGACAGGCAAACAGTAGCAAAACATCACCGATTTAAAGAGACAGGCGGATCGGTACACAGGCACGTAGACAGAAGACACACAGGAGGGCAGAGAGACAGACAGATATAAACAGACAGACCAACAGACTCACGAACTGACAGAGTGATTGATAGACAGACAGGCAGACAGATAGACAGACTGACGGACAGACAGATGGACAGTTAAATAGATAGATAGATAGATAGATAGATAGATAGATAGATAGATAGATAGATAGACAGACAGACAGACAGACAGAC
>JAUKPP010245438.1:0-13246 GCA_032273245.1 Phyllaplysia taylori | reverse complement strand
TCTGGGAGTATCAAAATGAAGTCGTCTTTTTCAATTGATCGGGCACAAAGCAAGTTGCTAGTTCACTTCTTGCTATCATCGTTCTTATAGCAATTCACATTACCACACTCTAACAAATTTTGATACCAAGTTCTGACTGAGCTTTGGATTATGCTTTTCTTTCTGTGCTCACTTTGAATTTTTTCAGAACTGCAGGAGCGCGATCTCCTTTGTAAACGCACAAGTTGCGCACGGTAATATGCAGATTAGCGTCATTCTGCGCGCTAAAATCGGGGTCTGTTCGCGCAAACTGGCGCTGTCGCGCAATGAGTTTTTGGATTCGGTTGATTTTGGTACCAGAAAAAACTTAAATGGGCGAGGATTAATCGATAGAAAACAGAATGTTTCTATCTTTTACCGCCTTAAAGTTATTCCAGTTTAGACTCGATCAATATAAAAAAACCACCCTGTATACTGAGTCAGGGACAGCTCTGTTGAAAGTTTCAAACCGGCCTCCGTGGTGCAATAGTTTGGCGCTTCGCCTATCACTATCACGCAGAGGACGTGAATTCTAGGCCCGCGTGGGGCAGTTTGATCGAGTATAATATTCTCCCGGGTTGGCCCTGACAGGCAGGGTCGAAGTAGCCTGTCCCTTAAATGACCTAACAGTGTTGCAAGGGGTGTTAAGCCAAAACCAAACCAAACCGTGTGTGCACCGAATTACTGTAGGACTTTACAGACATATTTAGTAATGATAGAACCAAAGGCTGTTTTTTTGCATCGATGGTTTATTAGAGTTGCATTCTGATGCTGCATTTCTATACAGGAAATGATGGTCATTTTCCACATATAATATAATAATGTTGAAACAATTGGACACTTGGTGGCTCAATCGTACATTCGTGCTTTACAGGGCGAGCTCCACTAGTCGTAGAAGCGGGAGGAAAGATTGATATTAAACTGCACTTACATTTTGCAGAGTTCGAATTAATTCTCCAAAGTCAGAAACCTCAAGGGTTGTGTAAAGAATCCTGGTGCTGGCAATGCGTGTAAATGTTCTAAAAATTTAGGCTACATCTATTCTTTGTCCTTTTAGTGGAAGCGCCTGAGAAATGTTCACATTTTATCTTTGTGTTCACAATACGCAGTTGGCAAGAGAGTTTTTTAAAAATATACACGGTATGGGTGCACAACTGTCCAATAAAAACTGGCCATTTTGGATCAATATAATTATTTGCTCCTTGCCTGGGAAACAAAAGTGCCGTGGAATATATTATCTGATGAAAACTGATAACGTTGGATCTGTATCATTTTGGCCCTTGCCTTGGAAACAACTGACTAAACGTTGAGCAGCAACGTCCAGCGTCTTCAGCAGTGCTGTGGATAATTGCCGATGACTTGTAGCCACAACGCCTTCAGCAGACCCATGTTGCAATCGTTGATCTCATCGAAGCCAAAGTACAGCAGGAAGCTGGACGACCTGAAGCAAACACACAAATCATAAAGTTATAAATATAATATTTTTTGTAAAAACTGGGAAGGGGGGGGGGGGGGGATTGGTTCGGGCTACAGGCATTATTACTGAACCGATTTCGATCATTTAGGGTTTTTAAAATTCGTCTCGATCTCAACTGTGTGCTTTGCTGGCGTTGTGGTGTTTGTTGTTCTTTTTGGTTGTTGTTGTTGGTGGTGATGGTGGGAGATGGGGGATTCTTCTTCTGGACTAGTATTCATTACCAACAAAATGCATTTCATTGATCAGGCTTGTTTGTTTGTTCGGTGGAGATTATAAGACATAATCGACACTGTTACGTCATGGAATCTAATTAAGAGATCAGCTGTTACTGTTATCTTTTGATAGGATCGATTCATCAAACGGCTGAGATGACGGTGGAGTAAACCTGCACGCCTGGGCTTTCTTTCTTTCTTCTTTCTTTCTTTCTTGACGATTACACGCCATCATCAACACACTGAGGTGACTTTAGAGCGGGAAAACTGGCTTCTTTGGTACAATGGTTGGGCTCTTCGCCTGTCATGCAAAAAGATCTGAGTTGGTTTCCCAAGTGTGGACGAGCATCTGCGCCTTGTTGCTGGTACTGGCACCCGCCTCTTTTACCCGGGTTGGCCCCTAGCAGGCAGGGTCGAAGCAACCTGTCTCTTTAATGACCTTACAAAGGGGCGTAAAACTAGAAGAAATGTATCAGGGAAATAGAAAGGCTGAGAATGGAGGAGATGGAGCCAACCTGCCAGAGCACCCGCCAATCGCCCTTGTTCTGGGGTAACGAAAGACAACGACTAGACCGGCGTCTGTGGTGTAATGGTTAGGCTCTCCGCCTTTTACGCCAACGATCTGAGTTCGATCCCACGTGCGGAGGATCTGCCTTTTCCTGATTGGGATACGTCCCTCTCAGCTAGGATTGGCCCTGACGGGCAGGTCGAAGTATCTTGTCTTTTTTTAAATAACATACGGTGACGCAATGGATGTAAAACTATAAACCAGATCTAAAAGACTACTAGAAAGCAGCAGAGAAGACCACAGCATACCCCCTGAGACGCTCCAAATGTTGGTTGATGGGAAGGTTTGGTCCTATGCTGCCATCATCCTCATCATCGCTGACGAACTTCATGGGTTCGTATTGTGGAGTTTCCTCGTACTCGGTGGCTCTCGCTTGTGATGGCCTGGAGTTCGCACCCGAGCGGAAAGGGAACATCAACGCACGCACCAACGTGTCGGCGGCGTTGATCAGTCCCAGCAGAGCGTAGGTCAGCGAGAGGGCGAAGGTCTTGAAGGGCCAGGCGACAATACGAGAGAAGAGGGAAGAAGACGGGAAGGCCGTGTTCGTGTTAACCGGAGCTGGTTTACTCGTGTTCCACAAGCCAGACCAGAAAGAGGGCACAGACGGACGTTTCAAGGATGAAGCCATGCCGAAAGGTTTAGACACCGTGTTGCGAACGCCGGCACAGAAAGATGGCACCGGGCAGGATAAAGTGCGGTGTAGTGCGCACGGGCAGCACATTCCTATAAATAGAAGCAGCAAGACGCCCATTGAGATGACCTGCCACTCAATTAGTAGCTCCAGCGTTGAGAATAGCTTTGTTCCATCGTTCATCCTTTTTTCCAGCTGTTTTGAAACTTTTTTAACGTGTTGATCATTTGGCTTGCCTTCTACCAAAGTATCCCCACGCATCTTGTGTTCGTTGGCATTGATGTTGTTATTGTTACTATTTTGGTCAATAACGTCTGCATCAGTGTTTGCATTGCTGTCTTTGATGTCCGACCTTCTGAAAGTTTTGGCATTGCTGTTCCAGTTTCCTCGCATATTTCTCTTCACACGACAGGGTTCCTTCGCGTCTTCCTCCGTTGTAGAGCCACTGCTGTGGTCAGAGGTCCTGTTATGCATATATGATACAGGATGCGGTCTACCTCGCTCTGACCTGCTGACTCCGCTTATGTTCCCATCCTTATATCGGGATGTGCTTGAGTTTTGTACCGACTCGTTTGCATTTTCCGTATGCTTTGTGGGCCCATTTCTTTTCTGGTCCCATTTTAGTTCTTTCGCGCGAAGCCTCTCTTGTCTAAGCTCTTCTGCTCGTACTTGCCAAGATTCTCTTTTAGGTACTGGATCTTCTTCCCTCACCGGCTGGGAATAGCGACTCCTCGGTCTTTCAGGATCTACAGTCGAACCTTTGGAGGACGCTGTACTCTCAAACGATTTCGCCTTAGACTGTTCTTGTCGTGTAACTTCAATACTCTTTGGTTTATCCCCCACCTGGTGGCTTTTTTTACCTGCATCAACTTTGCTGGACATTTCAGTTACGTCTGGATATCTCTTGTCACTAGATTTACCAGTCTGACCGCGCGAACTGCTCCCAGAGCGACTCCGTCCTCTTACAGAGCTTTGATGAGCGACAGCTGCTACTGGTTCGGGTTCGGACTTCCTTGACATGAACATCGAGAAGGGATTCAAACTGGCAATGCTGGAGAAGAAACCACCGCTGGGCTCTGGGGGAGGTTCTTCTTTCACTTTTTCCTTTTTAACTATGTACAAGGACTGCATGGGTTTGACCTGCGAGCCGGCCGTACTCTGGTTGGCATCTGCAGCCGCCGCCGAGCCCGCGGGGAGCACCTCGGCCTTGTCAGCGTTAGAGCGAATCCTGAACGTCATCATCGGAGATGGTTTAGGGCGCTCTTGACTTACTTTAGATGTGGGGGACTCCTCCTTGTGCTCTTCTTCGGACACTGGGGTTAGAGGGGGCGGCGCAGGTAATTCTCGGTTTTGGTTAGCATCAAATTTATCAACCTTCACTGGTCTATTACTCACATAGCTCCTCTTGACTTGGTTGTGTTCTCTACCAGCCATGATTTTTGGCATATTAGGCTTGGCAGTTCTGCGTGATGCATTCTTGACGAGATGCTTTGTGGAAGCTCTGTCCTTATGTGGCACAGCATTGTTGCACTCTTGAATCTTAAATAGTTTTCCATTCCTGTCCACCTTCCACCTGTTCTGAATCTTCCTATCTGAGGTTGCGTCCGCATTGTCAGCTTTTGGCTGCTGGTGAACTTTCTCTGGTTTATTCTCATCTAGACTCATAAACAAATGATAAAAGGGTCGATCAGCTTGACCATGCATGCCCTTTTCGACGTATTTCTTGGAAAAATCTTGGGTCTTATCTTTGTCCGTGTCCTCTTTGTGGGAGAAAGTGCTTTTTGCTTTCTTTGGTATTTGGGATCCCCTGTCCCGGAGTTTGCTGTCTGACCAAGCTCCCTTTGCTGCATTGTGAGTATTTTTTGTCAGTTTAACTGATGACTTCTTTGCCAGTTTTGTATTCACCGTCGCTGGTCGTCTCACAGGCATTCGTGTGGCCATTGCCGCTTTTGCCCGCGAAGACATGTCCGCCATATAGTTACGGCTCAGACTCGACTCTTGAGAGATCAATTCCTCTTCTTCCTGCTCCTCTTCTTCCAAATACTCTTGGGCTTTGATCGCTTTAGGCATGGGAGATTTGCGCCTTTGTCCAGCATTTCTGGTTGGAGAACTTTTGCGTCCCCTGACGTCTCTGGTCAATTTTGAAGTTTTACTCCCCTGAACTAAGCTGGTTCTGCTATTTGAGGGAGACATCTGCCTCTGCCCTGTGCGTACCTTGTGTGCAGATGGCGATTTTCTTGCAGTCGGATATTTCTCTCTATTTGAGACGTTCGTTCTGGTTCGTGATATGGATCGACGGTTCTTGGTTACACGGTTACTGTTACTTGACTTGCCGAATGTGGGCGATTCTCGCTTGGTGGTTGTCAAACGAGTCTTGCTTGTAGACTTACTCTTGTAGCGCTGTCTCGATCTACTCCGACTTCGATTCGGGCTTTTGCTGTCAGAATTGCCATTAACTGACCGGAAAACATAGCCAGGGCCACCGGTGGATGTGATTTCGTGCGAGGCTGGCACTTTAGATAGGGCTTGGGCTTGTCCCGTCGCCTCCAGTCTCTTATTTTGAGCAGAGAGAGCATCGTGAAACTTAACTTCGTCTTCCGAAGTCGGTTTGGGGAAATAAAGAAACTCTGATCCCAAAACGGGACTTTTCTTACCATTCTGACTGTTTGCTGATGGCGATCTCCGCCAGTTAAGCGATTTTGTCATTGGGGCTTTGAGGTGTGCGGGTAAAAGTCCATACTTCTCTTCGAGAATATGCTTCTTTTGCTGTGGACTCATTTTCCATGGTTTTTCTACGTCAGTAATTTTATACTTAGGGGACATCACGTTGGCTGATTTAGATTTATTATCTTGGGAAATGTCACTACTTGATTCTTGAGCCATTTCCATTTTTTCAGTGAGATTTTCTTCCTCCATTCCAAAAGCTGGATCGTTTCTAATATGAGGCTGGTTTTCTGGACTGCTTGAATCCCCATCCGATGCTTCGTTCGCCTGCTCCTCTAGGTTCTCTTCTTCCAATTGTTCTGTCTTTTCAACCGCCTCAGCCTCATCCTCCTCCGCATATTCGTAACCGGATGCGAGCTCCTCAGCTACCAAGTTTTCAATATCTTTTTCCTCGGCGGTCGCTTCAGGAATGTTTTCTTCCATTGCTTCGTCCTCTTCAGTGAATAGCTGTTTCTCAGGGTCTTTGTCCTCTTTGTCAGACTTATCATCCACTAAGGCTTCCTCAATCACGCTTTTAGGCTCATCTGGTACTCTATTTAACAGAGTGCCCACCACAGCATGCGATTTCCGAATTACTTTACCTGAAAATAATCCTTCAAATGGTAATCTATTCAATTGTCGTCCTTGGTCAGGTTTTTTCCATCTTCGGGGCAGAACCAAAGGTTTTATCTCCGGGGCAGATTCCTGCGATACACTCTGGGAAATTTCGTTCTTTGTTTGCTCCGATTGGCTTTCGTCCTCGGATTCATCAGTTTCTTTGTAATTTTTCTCTGTGCTTTTACGACCATCTTGATAAACATCTTTAGCTTCAGCACCATTTTTTCTGTTACTTGAGGCTGAATCATCTTCTCTTTGAAGACCAGCCTTTTTGCTCACATCTTTGGGCATGAGCCAACCAAAGAACTTTCCAGGAGATTGAAATGTTGTTTCATCATGACGGGAAATGTTCGGCTGCTGATTCAGTTTGTTACTCATGCTTAGTTTGTCCAATGTTTTTGTTTGGTCACTCTCGCTTGATTTGTCAATATTACTATCGCTCTCTCTAGCACTGGCCTTAACCTCTTCAGTCTTTGACACCACGGACTCTTCCTCCTCATCTTTCTCTTCGCCTTCCTCTTCTTCTTCTTCTGAAGATTCGCAACTGTTATCGTTCTTCTCCTCGCATTCATCCTCTGAGGCAGCTAATACAATGCTAGTGTTTGCCACTAGAGCATTGTGCTCGTTACTGAAACAATCGGTGATACCTCTACACAGATCTCTGTTGTAAAGCGTAACCCGGTCATCGTTCAACCAAGTTTCACGTTCCGTTTCCGCTTCTGTTTCAGTTTCAGTTTCTTGATCATCTTTAGAATCACTTTCGTCTTCATCGCTGTCCTCTTCTGATTCCTCCTCATCGTTATCACCTTTTGAATCATCTTCATCATCCCCATCGTCAGCGGCATCAACTTTACCGTCATCTTGAACATCAATGGCATCTGAAGTCTCCAACTCTGTTTCTTCGGTATCCGTGTCATCAAGAGCACTTTCCTCTGTGTTTGACTCCTCGTCCAAACCATCTGTAACGCCCGCCCTCTCATCAATGTCGGTTTTTAGATTATCACATTCTGCTGTCTGGTTGACTGTTTGGGCCGTTCTAAACATTTGCTTGCAGTACTGGAATTGGCCGTGAGCAAAGGAAGCCAACTTGATGGCCAGGCGATCTTCGCCGTCTGACATAATCGCAGATACTGGCCTGAGATCCATGCCCCGATTAAACTTCTCCGCTACCAACGCCAAATCACTATCGCCCTCCCCATTACTTTGCGGGCGTGTCTTACAAGAGTTCATAATGGATTGGATGTTTGATGCGGTGGGTATAACGTTTTCTTCACATTCCATCTTCACTGCATCGAATTTATTTGATAAAGCAAGCACCCCAGCGTCATCTGTTTCGGTCGATCTCTCCAAAACTTTGTTCTCCCGGGTGTACGCCATGGATTCTGCAGGTTCGTCTTTTGCATACAGGCTGGAGACACTGGAGCACCGCGAGACACGTCCACTTTCCACGACAGGCAAGCCGAAATACATATCGTCCGGACTTTCACTTTCCTCCTGATCACTCCCAAGTTCGGAATCAGTGTCCTGCATAAAGAGTTCATCTGCGCACTCCTCCAGCGAGTGGGATGCAGTGGCACAGGGAGTGCCCGGGGCGACGCTTTGGTCCCCATTATCCTCTGAGTTGTTACAGTTTTTATTTCCCTGCTGCTGTTCGTAGTACCGCGAACCCGTGTCTTCATATTCCTTGGCGTGATGTTCTCCGTAGACAAAGCCAGCTGTCTCTTTGTTAATTATGTGGGTTTGGCGGGATTCTTTGCGAAACCTGCGCTTATTTCTGTATCGTTGACAATCTTTTCTGTGCTTAGGACCTTCGTACCAATCGTTTGACGCATAATTTGCGCCTGAAACTTTTGATGAGCAAGTATCACCGCCACCTTTATTCTTTGATAAGTTTTTGTCGTAGTACAGGTTCTCTTCCTTGTTGCCATCCTCATTGTTGTACCTCTCCCACGGATGTTTGTATTGGAGACGTTGGAAAGCACTGTGCTCTCTTGTTGAGGAAATCCTACTCTTCTTTTCCGGTCCAGCGCTATAGAACAAATCCTCGCTGTTCAGCACGTCGGATTCCTCTGGACAGAAACACCAACCCTGTTCCCTGGTCGTGGTGGGATCTCCGTGGGCCGAGTGGGTCTCCCTGTCCATCTTTTCCCCGAAGTACTGAGTGGTGCATTCAGGGTTGCCGTATTTTACTACATAATCAAGATCGACTTCATTCGACTGACCTGGATCATGACCCATCCGATTCTTTATCTCCCTCCAAGGTGTGGCAGAATTGGGACAGTCGAAATAGCAGACGGTATCTCGATCGTCGCTTTCCAATTCAGCTTCTCTTTCTAAATCACAAGGTAGCATTTTTTCATATAATTTATACTTATAGAATATGCTTTCGATTTCATCTTTGCTGAAGAAAATGCATCCGTCCGCGAATTCATCTAACTCTTTCTTACAACTGTCTTCCTCTCCTTCATGGTGATCCTCATCCTCATCACCATCTTCTTCACAGCCACAATCCTCGACTCTCTCTTCACATACTTCACATTCTGGGTCATCAATATCGGCCTCATCTTCGCCATCAGACTTATCTTTAGCGCACTCATAGTCGTCATCCTCAGAGGTACCGTTTTCAAAACGGCCTCCATTTTTATGGACTGGTTCACGGAGAGGGGAAGGTAGCACCTGAACTTCCGATAGGTAATTGCCGCGTTTGCACTTGTAACGGTATCGAGGCAAATTCAATTTTAAAGATCTTTCTTTCAACAATGCTTCAAATTCTTTTTGGCCTATGCTTTCGTGGTAAGATTTTCTTATTCCACATTCACCCTTTGCAGTTCCCCAGTCCTGTTTCTCTTCCAACAAATCGGAGAAAGAAGACTTGAAACCAGATGTAAAAGTTGCTGGTACGCATCTTGCTACACAATCTGATGAGGTATGATGCTCCTCATGTTCAGCCTTTGATTTGGATTTATGATTGTCAGAATCACGGCCCTTCATACCCTTTGCTCTGATAGGCCTAGATCTACTTACTGGCTTGATTAGCTTGGCTAAAAACTTTTTGATTGATTTCCCAGTGGACGTGCCTTTTCGCTTTGCTTTCTGACGAGAATTAACTAATGCATTTACTTTGGACTCTTGGAGGTGAACCATGTCTCCTTCTTCGGCATCCATTCTATGAGTCAAGAGTAAGAGTGAGATGCTCTAATTCTAACTACGGAGAGGCGCATAAACAACACAGCGAATAAGCAAACTCGCCATCAGCACACCAAGGCCCTCTTAAGTTCACTTGTTTGTAGGGGATGATAAAAAAAAAAATGGGAGTCGCCGTGCTTGATGGCTTTTTTTTGGTACTTCTATATTGACACCAGGTGGGTGTTGAAACGGGTGGCTAAATTGGAGGACGGGCAGATACGAGCAGTATGGAATCTACTTTCAACTTCGATCTACAAGCTACGAACCAACTCGCTGGCACCTAAGAATAGGTTGGTGCGAGCACCCCTACCGTGGTGACCAATTGTCACGCTCGTGAGCTTGTTCCCATGAGTCCACACAGCAAAATATCTCGTTGCCCGAAGTCAGAAGACGCCACCCACTGTCAACAAGGAGACCTTCGGCAAGGGTGGCTGTGACACGGTTAGACGTTCTAGACAAGTGCAGAACGGTGCGACGCAGTCAGCGCTCTCACAAAAGACACCGGAGTGCACTTCGGGAAAAACCCGATGGCAAATCAAGGCGATAAGAAAATCTTTGAGGGAAGAATGAGGAAATTGAAATTCTATTTGTAGATGGAAAGGCGTGGGCGTTCAGGTTCGATCTTGGGAGTTTGGTCAAGATTAGGAATAGGCCTATCAGTTCATGAACTATGTCATTAGCAAAATATGCAAGAAAACAATAAAGTTAAACAAAGGATTAGATCTAGATCTCGGTGGAAATGGCACTGCTATTGAGGGGGCCTCCCGTCATTCCGATGGTTGAGCTGGCAGGCAGGTCATCTGCTGCCGATGTGGCTCCCCATATCGCCATCTATTTCTTCTTCGCCTCTTCACCCTGATAGTGGGTAGGCCTCTAGGCCACAAAGAAGAGACCTCTACTTGCCGATGTGGCTCCCCATATCGCCATCTTCTTCTTCTTCGCCTCTTCACCCTGATAGTGGGTAGGCCTCTAGGCCACAAAGAAGAGACCTCTACTTGCCGATGTGGCTCCCCATATCGCCATCTTCTTCTTCTTCGCCTCTTCACCCTGAGAGTGGGTAGGCCTATAGGCCACAGAGAAATCTTTACTTGTCCCTGTGTTGAACAAACTTCTCCATCTCTTTCCGGGTGTATCTCATCTACCTGAGCTCTGCTTCCAGGTCTCGCTCCTAGGTGTATCTTGGCCTTTCCCTCTTTCTCTTCCCCTGTGGATGTTGTGTGCTGGTTTCCTTAGTGTGTGCCCAGTCAATCGCCATCTTCTTCTCTTGATCTCAGGGTCTATGGGCTGCTGTTTAGTTCTCTTCCATAAGACAAAATTTCTGATGCTTTCTGTTTTCTGGCCAATGAACTTTCATGATCCTCCTTAGGCAGCCGTTGACGAAGGACTGTTGTTTGGATACTATCTGTTTTGTTAATGTTCAAGTATCTGATCCATGTAACAAAACACAAAACACTTTTCACATTTGTATTGAAAATCCCGATCCTTGTTACTTTATGGGTGCGTCACTTACCTTTATGTCTTCTTTAACACTTGTGTTTATCTTCAGATATGGCCTAACTTATTAGTTTCTGATATCTGAGATAATCGAAGAAAACTGATTTGGCCTCAGTCTAGGCTAGTGGTTTTCAAAGTGGGCGCTACTGCCCCTAGGGGGGGGGGGGGGGGCAGTGGTGACAGTTTGGGGGGCGCTGTGTTTAACTTGGGCGATTGGGGAGCGCTAGTGGGCGTTAGGGGGGCGGTGTGAAATTTTCATGAAAGGCAAAATAGAAAAAGAAATGATTAAGGCAAAAGAAACAAGTAGAAAGAAGAAGCAAAAACTAATAACAGTTAAAGAAATGGTTTAGTTTACAATACTATACTACATTGTACTAAGAACTTTCTTTCCCAGATAAAGTAGGCCTACAAGATATTTATCAAACTGAAAATTCCAGGTTGGGTACTGGACACATTCAACACTGTGACAGAATATGGTAACTTGCGAGTGGTTTTTCAAAAAGAGCTTCTTACACTGAAAAGTGACTTTGAAATCAAACCATTGTTCAAGAAGTCGTACCAGTCACTCTGGTTGAGAACTATTGTGCAAGACCAAAAGATCAAGTTGTTGTTCATCGCTTTTCCCACCTCCTATTAAATAGAAAGGAGATTCATTGTTACATAAACCTTATACTCTGATCTCTGATATTGCTGACGAGGCAGAGGACCAAACTAAAGATCACAGTGCATGGCGATTTGCGTCTGCCACTGGCCAATCTGAAACCTGGTGTTGATAAGTTGGTTTCATCTCCCCAGTCAGGTTCATCCTTCCCATTAGGGTAGTGTCAATGACTTATTTGTATGCTTACTCCGTAGTTTTAATAGAGGTTTTTTTTTTATATGTGCATATGTTGGCGCTGTTGTTGAAACGTGACAAAATCAGTTGGTTTCATGAACACACCACACGCAAGCGCCAGTTTGTGCGAACAGGCCCCGATTTTTAGAGCCCCAAAATGACGCTTATCTTACATTACCAAGTAAAGAAGATCGCTACAGAGCAGTTCTGAGAAGTTTCCAGCTAAGCACAGCAAGAAAAGCAAAACAAAAAGCTCTATCAGAACTTGCTCAATTGCTATGACAATGAAGATAACAAGAAGTGGACCTGCAAATTGCATTGTGCCCGTTCAATTGAAAAAGATGACTTTGTTAATTTGATGCTCCCAGAAACATCCATCGCTTTCAAACTGTGATTAATAAATCATACATTTCTCTTTCGTAAGACATGGGATTGGAAGAAGTTAATAGGCTACCATAATGAACATTTTTTAATCAGCACTACAGAAAGAGACAGAGAGCAGTAAGGAAAAAGGAGGGGGTGGGGTAGGAACAGGGAGAGGAAAGGAAATGGAGAGAGAGAGAGAGAGAGAGAGAGAGAGAGAGGGAGAGGGAGAGAGAGAGAGGGGGGTAGAGGTAGGGATGCGGGTTGCAAATATTGTAATCCTTTGAGCATTTGTTTTTTAGTACAACCTTCATTTCATTAAATGTTCATAACTGTTTGTACGTTCGGAGAACGTGGGCTCTACTAGTTATTTATCTATTTATATCTAGACGCGGAATGACGTCATCCAAGCGGGACAAATAGAAAGTTGAAGCGGCCATTTTGTTGTGGGGTGGGAATCACATCAGCTGTTTGAGCAAGGCTAGTTGTTTGTGTAAACAAATCATTAACTATCATCAGCAGCAACAGCACCATCATCACCACGACCACCACCACATCATCAACATCAGCAGCAGCAGCCGCATCATCACCACCACTACCACCACCGCCACTATTAGCAGCAGCAGCATCATTATCATCACCACAAACACCACCACCACCATCATTATCATCATTATCAGCAGCAGCAGCAGCAGCAGCATCACCACGACCACCACCATCATCACCACCATTATCATCATGAGCATCATCACCACCACCACCACCAGCAGCAGAAGCAGTAGCAGCAGCAGCATCCCCATGACCGCCACCATCATTATCACCACCACCAGCAGCAGCAGCAGCACCACCATCACAACCACCACCACAACCACCACCACCACCACCAGCAGCAGCAGCACCACCACCACCACTACAACCACCACCATCACCACCACCACCACCACCACCACCACCATCAGCAGCAGCAGCAGCAGCAGCACCACCACCACCACCAGCAGCAGCAGCAGCAGCAGCAGCAGCAGCAGCAGCAGCAGCAGCAGCAGCAGCATCACCACCACCACCACCACCACCACCACCACAACCACCACCACCACCAACAACAACAACAGCAGCAGCAGCAGCAACCACCACCACCAGCAGC
>JAUKPP010245426.1:0-23380 GCA_032273245.1 Phyllaplysia taylori | reverse complement strand
CTCACCGCCGTGGTTCATAGCGTCGATGCAGAACTCGGGGTTTGGTTAAACAGATTTTCTTTTTTTCGTAAAATAATGATTGACATTCTATACATAATTTTTCACACAGATTGACCTACCCAAAGAATTGTAGCGACATTGGATTCTAAACGGCTCAAACACGTAGTAATCATGATTTTCAGTATTTTCACCCTCCTTAACAATTTGCAAAAACCGAGTTAGCTGTTTAGAGCCCTGCCGGGACGATGTGTTGTATTGAGGTATCTTAGGATAAGTCGCCAATCTCAACAGGGCAAAGGTGTCAACTTCTTGCATGAAAGATTCCCCAAGGTTGAGAAATTTATACGGGCCCAATTCCTTAAAAATCGATACCAGTGGACGGCTTTTCGCATAGAGGAAATCCACGCTTGAGTGGAGGATCTTTGAGCTTTACAATTATCTATTAGCCCGGCGGACAAAAGCCAATCAAAAACCTTTTCAACTTTTTGGAGAATTCATATCGAAATGATCCATTCAGCTGTGTCCGGTCGGAGTGTATGATATAGTTCACAGCGTTGGATGTTTGGCATGACGCTACACGTAGGCCTATTGTGTGTGGAATGCATGCACATACAAGCAGAGAAAAAAGAGGGAGAAGGGAAAGATAGAAGAAGAGAGAGAAAGAATGAGAATGAGTGAGAGAAAAAGAGGGAGAAAGAGAGAGAGAAAGAGAGAGAAAGAGAGAGAGAGAGAGAGAGATAGAGAGAGAGAGATAGAAAGAGATGCAAGGAAAAAGAGACAGAGAAAGAGGGAGAGAAAGAAAGAGAGATGGAGAGAGAGAGAGAAAGAGACAGAGAGAGAGAGAGAGAGAGAGAGAGAAAGAGAGGGACGCAGAGAGAAAGAGACAGAAAGAGAGAGGCTACTGTGAGAGAAAGAGAAAACGACAGATAGAGAGAGAGAGAGAGAGAGAGAGAGAGACCGAGAGAAAGTGAGAGAAAGTGAGAGAAAGAGAGAGAGTAACCACATAAAGGCACAGTAGTTTGTAGACATTAGAACTCGGGCTACCCATAAGATAGATAAGATAAGATAAGATATGGCTTCATTTATCTCTATACAGAAAAATTTGTCGTGGCATGGTAAATGCATGCCGTTGTAAATACCATACAAATTTAATCAAGCACACAAACAAATTAACTATAAACACACACACACGCGTATCCAAACTATACAAAAAAAACAACAACAAAAAACAACAACAAGCAAACACACACACACACAGTTACAGACACACACGCACACACAGAGAGGTAATTTTTTCGGATGGACGTACAGTCAAACCTGTCAAAGACGACCACTCAATATCGAGAAAAAAGTGGTCGTTTTAGACAGGTGGTCGTCTTAGACAGGAATAATATAATATAAATATTATAGAAGAAATGTACTTTGTGAGTCTATTGTAATAGAGGTTGTTTGTGCAGATGGTCGTCTTATAGGCCTACAGGTGGTCGCTTGAGCTGGTTCAACTGTATAAAAAACTAGGTCATGCTTTCAAAGATTATAGTGACTCTATGGCTCGTACTGACGAGGGTACAAACGCTTTTTCGGACATTAAACGATTGTCTCTTACAGATCGCATAAGGGCGAATAGAACATGTATTGCAGAGTGGAGTATTCGCCTCTTTGCTACACAGCCAACGAGATGTCTGATATCATTGTAGCAATATTTATCCCAATAATAATTTACTATAATTGTAATACTGTTATTACTACATGTACTATGTTCTTGGGCGCTGCTCAGTGACGACCGGCATTGGTGTGTGTATATATTATGCATAATTTGTATGAATGACGTTACCAATGTCTCATATTTGTTATTACATGTATGTATTATCGCTTGTATGAAAATGAATGTATTTGAACACCATTGCAAAATGAATTTCCCCTCGGGGATAAATAAAGATAACTTTAAAAAAAACCTCTAAATAATTGCCCTTTGTCAATGAATCTGGGTAAACAACGAACACTGTTTGCCAAATCAACTAAAAGTTTGAAATAGATTGATTAATAAAGAAAAACAACAACGTTATTAGTGGTTGATACATGTATACTATTCTATGCGTTATTTAGAATTAATTGCCAATTTGATAGGAATCCGTCCAAAGTAATCTATTAAAACCTTTGTTATTTTCGGATCGTGCACGGGCAAGCGTAACCCTGTCGTGGGCCGGGTTGAGCTACCGGTATTCCGGATATCTCACAGACCGGTTTGAACTACTCCAAATAATCCGCAAACCGAATTGCGCGGACAGAAACAGACAACTGCGCCATATGTCCGAGTGCCAGTTGCTGATAAAACTGCTTCCGCAATTGACAAATAAATAGATGATAAATAGTAAATAGATCAATAAAGGAAATAAATAATATGGTCATAGGTAGCACACAAGTGGGTTAAAATAGGGTCACGCTGGTGCAGGGCAATTACATTGATCACATTGTTCTTTTTCACATCTTGTTCTCTCTCTCTCTCTTTCTTTCTCTCTCGCTCTCTTTCTTACTCTCTTTCTATTTATCTGTCTCCTTGCTAGACACACATGCACTTGAAAACTCACGCATGCACACGCACGCCCACACTCTCATAAAGTCGACTCTCTAAAGGGAATTGCGGCTAATATGATATTGTTACTATGCACAATTAGCTCATCACAGTTATACGTTACCGGCGCTGTGGTGTAATGGCCTGTCATGCGGAAGACCCTGGTTCGATCCCTAGCGCGGCCGATCTGAGGTTTTTTTTCTGCTGGGATTTTCCCCTCTCCGCCCGTGTTGGCCCTGAAAGGCATGGTCGAAGTAGCCCGTCTCTTAAATGACCTTACAGTCTTGTAGGGGACGTAAAACTGGTAACCAAACCAAGTTATAAGTTATGCTCTTGATAGGCTAGGCTCTATACTTAATTCATTTTTAAATTAAACCTATGGAGTACGGTGTCGGGACCCCGCGCTTGGTTAATGCAGCCCTGTCAACCCTCATGACCTAGTTTTAAAAAAAAATTATGAGAGCTCGATGTGTTAAGCCTAAGTTTGGTTTGGTTTAGTTCACGATTTTACGTCCGCTGCAACACTGTAAGGTTAAGCCTAAACTGGACCCGAGTTTGATGCCGAGCGCGGACGATCTGCTTTTTTGTTTTTTTGTTTTTTTGTTTTTTTGATGGGATTTGTCAATCTCAGCTCGGGTTGGTCCTAACAGGTTGAGTCGAAGTAGCCCGTCTCTTGAATTATCTTATAGTGTTGTAGGGGACGTAAAACTGGTAACGAAACCAAAAACTAGGTCACAACCCTGACTTTCTCGACAGTATTCAAACCCCGACCCCCCAAATACTTCAAAATTGTAGAAATCTACCATCTATTTGAAGAGGTGAGGATATTCAAGAAAATCACTATCGTATTCGAACCCAAAACCTTATAGCTACACACCGACAGTCTAGCTACCTCTACCGGCGCTGTGGTGTAATGGTTAGGCTCTTCGCCTTGCATGCGGAAGACCCCGGTTCGATCCTTGATCGCGGACGATCTGGGGATTTTTCTGCTGGGATTTTTTCCCTCTCAGCCCGGGTTGGCCCTGACAGGCAGGATCGAAGTAGCCCGTCTCTTAAATGACCTTACAGTGTTGCAAGGGACGTAAAACTGGTAACCAAACCAAACTACCTGCCCCCCCCTCCTCTCCACCCAATCATGTAGAAATCTTCTATCATTTTGAAGAGGTGAGGATATTGAAAAAAATTACTAGCGCGTGACGATAGTGCGTTGGCGGTCCCAGTGAAGGGGATTTTCTCACAAAGGACACAGATTGACTGACACGTACGGGATATGCATACCTTAACGGCTTCTTCTTAAAGTAGTTTAAAGTTACAGTTGAACCTGCTAAAGCGACCACCTGTATAAGACGACCATCTGCACAAACGACCTCTTGCCATAGACTCCCAAATTACATTTCCTCTATAATACAGGTATAATATGTAGTATATTATACCTGTCTAAGACGACCACCTGTCTAAAACTACCACTTTTTTCTCGATATTGAGTGGTCGTCTTAGACAGGTTTGACTGTAGTTGTTTATAGAGGCACCAGTATCTTTGGTTATTTTAGCTTCTTCTTCGAAATGGTTTATGCTTTTTGGCCCTTTATAAAGGTCAGGAAGGAATAATAATGTCAAGAAGTTGGTTCGAGAAAAATCCTACTTTCATATGCTCAGAGGGCCACGACACTAAAAGTCTTATACAATCAAACCTGTCTAAGACGACCACCCAATATCGAGAAAAAATGGTTGTTTTGGACAGGTGGTCATCTTAGGCAGGGATAATTATGTAGAAGAAATGTAATTTGGGAGTCTATGGAAAGTGGTCGTTTGTGCAGGTGGTCGTCTTATACAGGTGGTCGCTTGAGCAGGTTAAACTGTATTAGTAATATTATGGTTCTTCTTTGTGCACTCTCTAAGTTGGGGTTCATTAGTTTGGCTTGGTTACCAGTTTTACGTCCCCTGCAACACTGTAAGGTCATTTAAGAGACAGGCTACTTCGACCCTGCCTGGGCTGAGAGGGAAAAATCACAGCAGAAAAAACCCAGATCGTCCACATGACAGGCGAAGAGCCTAAACATTACACCACAGCGCCGGTATACTGCTTTTTGAGATTGTGGTATGTGATTTTTTTCGCCCGTGTTCTTATGCCCCGTCACCACCCTGTTTGAATCCCACTGGATCCCCCACAATACTGTCTCCGTTGAGAGCCACCCATCTTCTTATCCAGATTTACAAAGAAAACACAAAAATATTTGTAAGTTTCATAAGACATGTTTATTTGGAAATAGTTGTAGCTGAATGCAGATGTCAAAACACAATTTCTACAGCTGTTGTCATAGTCAAGTGGGATTTGGTTTATATCTAGATTCGAAAGAGGTCTCATGACTTATGAAAATCACAGCAAATCTTTGGCAGTATGTACCCTTTTAGCTATTTTTTGTAATGTAAAAGTAATAAAAGTGATGGACTATTTTGACAAAAAGACGTGATGCTCATCCCAATGTGGGAATCGAACTCTGGTCTTCTGTACAATAGGCAAAGAGCCTAACCACTACACCATAGCTGCTGGTGGTACCCTTAAATATTGGGCTCATACTTGCAAATGAAACTTTCCAGAAGGTGCCACTACATTGTCAATTACATCAGTCCTTGAAATTGTCCACATCTAAATCCTAATCGCCTTGGTGCAAAATAATAAATATTCTATCTTTTGTCTAAGCATGAAAAATACATAAAAGAGACTACAATGAAAAAAAACAACGATTTCCAACTTTTTCTGGTTTGTCCTTTCAAATAGACGAAAATCCATAATTTTTCCCCTTTTCATTAAATCTTTTTCAATCCCAGCACCCACACTCACTGGAGTCCTAGTCCAAAAGTTCAAAGACAAAAAAGAACACCACAAGATCATCAGGTCAAGAATGTTCAAGTGTGTAAAGAAAACTGAGTAAAACCAAAAAAGAGAGATTATGTTCCATAAAAATAATACTGAACAAATAGATAAATATTCACCCAGTAAACATTTCATTTCTTCAAATTATACAAAAAATTATACAATCCATCAGTAAGGAGAATAGCCTCCAGATGCACTTCAATGTCAATATATAAACAACGTATAAATATATGTAACAATACATGTTAGTAAAGACTTGTACAGACAATAATTTTTCATTCATTCAGGCATATTATATATACAATGAAGTAATAATAAAGACCCCTCGCTCTGAGGCAAACAGTATTATACTCTGCTCCTGGGTTTTAATTACAAGATTTGTCTGTAAAATTTCTTGAAATATATAGAAATATAATCAAGTGACATGACCAAATTTTCTAATAAAAAATTGATGAATTCCTACATGTAGGCTCTACTTACAAGGCTTTTTCTTTGCATTCCAAGAAGTGTGTGTGCCATAGTGGTAATGTGTACCCACAGAATGCTTGTAACCAAAAGGTTATGAGTTCAAATCTTGTATTCCGAAAAAGGTAGCAACTAAAAGCGCACAATGACAAAAAAATGCAATCACGCTTCAAATGTTTAATAGACAGCAAGAGGCTAAGACAGTCGAAAATGCTGGTGCCTCTACAAATAACTAACTGAAAATGAACTAACTTAGCATTCCAACAACAAGAAGAACACAGAATCTTGCAGTAGCCTATATCTATTTGTATTCCTTGTGACTATTCCTCCAGTTTGGTTTGGTTTTGGTTTAACGCCCCATGCAACTCTGTAAGGTCATTTACGAGGCGGAACCTCCAAATTTTACGTCCATCCCTGATAGGACGGGGGTCGGAGCCATGAAAACTCCGAAAAAATCCCGGGGCTCCTACCAGGATTCGAACCCGGGACCTTCCCATCTGCAGGCGGGCGCACTACCGCTCGGCCATCGACGCCCCCGTATTCCTCCAGTTAATATCAGCGTTCTTTCAAATAATTTCTATAACGCAGGAGGAGGCCAGGCTCAGGCAAACTTTGTCAGTTATCTCTCTCTCTCTCTCTCTATATATATATATATACATGTATATATATAAGCTATATTTTGTGTGTGAATTTATTAAAATAATAGGTCCAGCAGCGTAATGCAGTTGTGGTGTATAATAATTTTTTCAAATAGTATTTCTCATTCACAATGAGTAATTGAACTTGAACGTATTTCTGTCACACACATTAGGGTTTATCTTTCTATTCGCAATGATAAGAAAACACATTAGGAACCAAAGTAGAAAAAGAATGAAAACTTTTTTGTTTGTTTGTTTGTTTGGGGTTTTACAGCAATATCGACACTGTAAGGTTATTTCAGTGCCAGGAAGCAGATAGGAATAATAGTAGGGAGTAGAAGAAGCACAGCACACTACCAGAACACCCGCCAACCACCCGGTAGACTTTAAATAAAACCCAATATTGTGCGTAATATCACTGATGACAATACAGCAGAGAAGAAGCTCTTGCTGTTTTTCGGCAACAAAATACATAGAACTAAAAAAGGATTTTGAGAATGCTCCTTCCTGAGAATAGATTTATCACAATTGTTTGAGCAACATTGATGTTCTCAGAACAGTCTGTAAAAAAACCATGAAACTTTATGAATAAGAATCTAATATCTCAGTGAAGGAAAATAATGACAAGAACTGTTACCATTACTCATCTCGCAGATGGAAATCTATTATGTCTATATTTGGTACATTGGTAAAACATACAGGGTGTTTTTTTTTATATTGATAGATTCTTAACTGAAGTAACTTGAAGACGGTAAGAGATAGAAACATTCTGTTCTCTACAGATTAATCCTCATCCATTTAAGTTTTTTCTGGTACCAAGATTAACCCATTCCATGAGCACATAACCCGATAGTGCCACTTTGCGCGAACAGACCCCGATTTTTAGAGCGCAAAAATGTTGTGCGTCTACAAAGAAGATAGGGCCAGAGCCATTCTGAGAAAATTCCAACTGAGCACAGCAAGAAAGCAAAATAAAAAGTTCTTTTAGAACTTGGTACATTGTATACAAATTTGGTAGAAACTGGTAATATGAGTTGCTATAACAACGAAGGTAACAAGAGGTGGACTTGCGCATCGCATTGTGCCTGTTCGTTTGAAAAAGACGACTTCATTAATTTGATGTTCTCAGAGACAACCATCTCATTCTAACTTAAACTATAAAACACAAATTTCTTTTTCGTAAGAGATATAAAACCAGAGCCTTGTGAACATTAACCCTTTTGAGAAAACAGCTTTAACCATCTTTTTATTGCCTTACGGTGGTTCCTAGTAGCCCTTCTCTTTGGTATACATGTGCGCTGTTTTGACGCCATAACCTAAGAAGGGCTTGTTCTGCTACTCCTTTTTGAAATACCTTCTCTTTAAAACATAATCTTATTAAGTGGCCCAGACAAAACTTAAATGGCCAGGGAATGATGTACAAAAAAATGTTAACTTTTATGTGTTACCGTTTTAGTGTTATTTGGGTTTAGAATCGATCAATATAAAAAAAAACACCTTGCACTATTGAGGGAGGCCGGGGGGAAGCAAAGTGATGTATTTTGGAGTAACATTAGGCATGGTGTGCATGGCAAAAGCTTAGTATGTTTCGTTATCTAAAAAGGTGTTAAGAAGACTTTAGTGGCTCTATCTGAGGTTTGTCTTTTTGTGCGGCAGTGAGGATTGTGTTCATGTTACTTGTGACGGTGACCATATGTGTTGCATCGCCGTGAAATCTGGCGCTTGCCAAAACAAGGGGAACAGCCCTTTTCCGAGTCTTAGGCAATTTTCATCATAAATGTGTTTTTTTATCTAGTGCCCTCTATGTGCACTTAAAAAGACATTTCATGGTGTGCACTGCTAAAAAGAATCGTTTGGAAGAAAAAGAGTGCGATTTTGAAAGCCAGGAAACATCAATGCCTATTTTCTATCTAATTTTCTTTCTGATAGTGGGTGACTCTTACATAATTAAAATTGTAAATATCTCAACTTCTATACAAGATATATTGATAACTTCTTCACAGGCAGCTAGAGAAATGATAAAGGTTTAAGATGATACCACTAACTCAAAATGTAAAAAAATTGACGAGCACCTGATTTCATCATGTTGCAACACATATCTTGTGCTTGTGACAATACCTGACTACATGTGCTAAAGATATGCAGTATGCTGGCAAGGCAAATATATGAACAATAACAAAAACAATATGGTGACAGTGCAGAGATATGACATATTACAAATCGTCATGGCGCTTACAATATGGCCTAACTCATTGTCTGCACTTCTGAGATAATCAAAGAAAACTGACTTAAGCTCGATCTCTGTTACAAGTAAGACGAACTATGTAAATGCTAAATTTTATGGAAATGGCCTGGCACTTTTTAACAAATTTAATACCAAATTATGCACTACGATGTGGGAATAGCATAATGGACTTATAATGGCCAAGTCGGACTTAGGTCATGTTGGAAGCACCATGATGAAATGACAGGAGTGAAATATGACTCGATCATGACTTAAGACAATCAAATAAAAGCTCTCCATCACATGCTTAAATATGTCATAAATACAAAGGCAGTACATGTGAATGTGGACTAAGTACAAGATTATGGAATCCGACCGCTCAGTTTAAACCACAAACAATCAAAGTAACAGACACAAAAGTACAATATACTTGACTTTTCTAATCCAGCAGTCATTTCAGCTCTTGAAGGTTTTCTGAATACTCAACAAATAGCAACATTTCACCGCATCTGAGAAGTCTAACATACTAATAGAAAAACCAGGCAATTCTACCATTCACAATAAGAAAATATTCCGTTATAGCAAGCATCCAGAAAATTTCAAAAGTCGGATTTCCAGCCTCAGCTAAAAAAACTTCTATCCCTGATAATATAAGCTGATATGTCTCTAGGACTTCGAGATTTCTGAACACAAAGGAAAAATGTTCACCAACAAATCAACCCACACGAACAATTATTTTCAGATACAGGAGACACTGCAGTTATCGGAAACAAAAAGCTGTATAGATTGAGAGGAAATGTACATTAATATTCTCACTGAGGGCACCTGCTCACAAGTTTCAACAGTTTTAGAACAAAGAGAAAGAAAAAAAATGTCATGCTTATTAAGTTTCAGCCATAAAATTGACAGCAAAATACATTGCATAAAATATTTTGCATTATGAAACGACTTGTCATGTCCAAAAATGAGAGAAAAACATTTGCAACACGGAAGACAAAAGTCCACGCAGGAAGAAGGAGACAATAAGTCATTATCTGTGGTCCTCACCCCATCTTTATCTGTTGAATCTATGGGTTTTTGACTGTCAGGGGAAGATTGGACTGGTGAGTCCAGCATGAAAATGGTACCTCATTGTGCTGATGTTTTACAGCACTTTTGACACTGTAAGGTCTCCTGAGAGCCAGGAAGTGAAATACAACATCAGCAACACTTAGAATGACGAGGAAGATAACACCATTGCACCTGCCAACCACCCACGCACTGCTTTCTGAATGAGTGAGTAAAATAGTCTCAGTGCAAATCATTATCTCCTGAGATGACTGATATTTTCTACTTCTACTACTCATAGTTTGGTATTCTAATATACTAAAAATTAAGGGCATTCTTTGTAAAGCAATTTTTTTAAAGCAGAACAACTGAAGAAATCGTGGTACATATATTTTGGTATTCCTGTATGTCGTATTCCATTCAAATATATCAAACAAAATTTTGCGACCCCTATGTTAACCAATTTTTCCAAAGTAGCACAAGTGAAGAAATTCTCTACAGTTCAGAAAGGAATAATCGTTTTGGTTTTGTTACCAGCCTTACTTCCCCTGCAACACTGTAAGGTCATTTAAGAGACAGGCTACTTCAATCCTGCCTGTCAGGGCCAACCCGGACTGAGAGGGAAAAAATCCCAGCAGAAAAAACCCCAGATCGTCTGCGATCGGGGATCGATCTAGTGTCTTCCCGCATGCAAGGCGAAGAGCCTAACCATGACACCACAGCGCCGGTAAAGGAGTAATCAATAATAAAGCAGGGAAATCAGAAATATACAGAACAAGTGTAGGGAAAAAGTCAATATCTGTAGTATAAGACATTAAAAATCCCAGGACAACATGGCAGAGGCAGGAAATAAGAGGATGGCAAGAAACTTACCCAGATAAAGTATGATTGTTCAATAAATGATATCTCCAACAAGTGTTACCCTTGTCAGACAAGAATGATAATAAACAGCCAGTGCATTCAGTATTTTCCAGTCATGTCAAATATAGTTTGGGAAGAAGTTAAGAGTGTATACAGGAAACAACATCAACATAATTATTTTCTTTCAACAACACGTTATAATAAATGTGTTGCATCTCCATGAAATCAGGAGCTCATCAAAACAAGGGGAACGGAGTTATCAGCCTTTTTCTCAGTCTCAGACAAATTTTGCCACGAGTGGACTTTGTGATCTAGTACACTGATATGCACTTAAAAACACATTTTACAGTGTGTTCTAAAAAAAAGCATGGTTTGAAAGAAAAAGAGCGTCATTTTGAAAGCAAGGAAACATCAATGACCATTTTCTGTCTAATTTTCCTTCTGATAGTGGGTGGCTCTTACGTAATCAATATGGCAAATATCTCCACTTTTATACAAGATAAATCGGTAATTTCTTCACAGGCAGCCAGAGAAATATTCAAAGTTTAAGATGATACCAATACCTCAAAATGTCCAAAAATTGACGAGAGTCTGATTACATTGTGTTGCAAAACATTAGAAACTACATCTTCAGCCCTGCTTCTTCCACATTTGCCCAAATCATGTTGCACTGTTACTGACGGGAGGAAACCAACAAAAACAATGTCATTTTATTAACACAAAGAGCTTTCTTTTCACATATTATCGTCAAGTTCAAAACACAATTGTCTAAGGGTACAAACACAGTGGATTCACCTTTCACCCTCCTTCGCCTACTAAAGAGGTGTGAGGAAATGGAAGGGAATGGGAAGGGACATAAAGTGACAGGGTGGATTCCCCTTCCTACACTTTTTTGTTCAGATCTTGGTTTGATTTGGTTTGGTTACCAGTTTTACGTCCCTTGCAACACTGTAAGGTCATTTAAGAGACAGGCTACTTCGATCCTGCCTGTCAGGGCCAACCCGGACTGAGAGGGAAAAAATCCCAGCAGAAAAAAAAATCTAAAGATGGCAGCTGTGAAGATGATATTGGTTAAAGTGATGATGTGAAAACTCACATTGATATTGGGCTTGTAGAGTCAATGAATGTTGAAAAATGTTTGACAAATATCATCATTTAAAATACGTCAACCCACACCACCATCAATACCATCATTATCTAAATCACCGTCGAAATCATCATCATTGCCATCATCAAAAAAGAAATGATGCCAGAAAATACATAATGGTACTAGAATATACTCGGTGAAAACAAGCGAGTCCAATGAAGGCGGACAAAATTTAAGGGCAAACCTTAGCTGGCGGTCCCTCACTTTGTTCGCAGTTCGGAGGAGTGATGTGGAAGGGACAAAAGGTGAACCCACTGTAGCGCGCGCAGCGTATTTCCTAACTCCCAAAAAAGGTGGGTAAGGCGAATCCACCAGGCTAGCACACCTAGCCATGTTTTGGGCATTTGGAGATTTCTTGTCGAAGTAATTAAGCATAATTTACCATCCTGCAAGTTTTCCATCATGCCCAAGTCACAGTATTGATGAATTATTTTAAAAATGTTACTGAACAGGTAAAAAAGAATAGGGCCCTTATAGCCTGAGATTGAATGTTTTTCATCATTTTCTCAAACTATGAAAGTGACTTTGACAATTATGTTGTAACCATCAAGGTTGCAGACTTCAACTTGTTGCACATTGGAGGAATTTTATATGCATAATATGTGAAGTTTTTTTTTTAAAGACTATTGCTTATGGCACTATAATGAGAAAATAAGTTGAAATTACCAAATTCTAGTGGAGAAAACATGGATTGGTGCTTAAACATGTATCAATCAAAATGGATAAGGTCGGTATTGTACATTTGTCGCAGCAAAAAGTTCAAGATGCAGAAAGGACCAAGGCTATCACTCTTGGCAATGATATAGATTTGCCTATTGTCTATTATAACACATCATGTTGATGACCATATCAACGATGCTTGTCCCCGGACCACGTCGACAGACCATGTCAACAAAACAAGTCAATGGTGCATGTCTCTATGGAACTGTCTCTTCAATTCTCTTCCTACTATCCAAATTACTTGTTTGTTTTGTGGAGTTAATTCGTTTGAAGCTTTTATTTATAGAGGCACCGGCTGTTTTAGCCTGATTAGTTTGAAAGGGGAGTTTCATATCAGCACTAGGAATTAATACAGGGACAATAGAAACATGCGGAAAGAAGTATAAGAAGCAGACCACATCAGACCACACATCAACCTTCCCAATGAAACATAAGTCTACTCAACTCATTACATTTTCACAGAAATTTTCAGAATTCTTTAGCACTCACAAAATAGAAATTCTAAATTCTGAAAAAATCTCGAGGCTGCTCCGACGTCAGAGCTACGATGAGCTGTCCAGGTTGCGATACTGGACTCTTCGCTGATCTCGCTTGACCACCAGCATGGTCAACAGGAAGAGGACACTGCTCGCGGCAAAAAGTCCCGGATACAAGATGTACAGCGCCGCTGGGGGGAAGAAACAAAATGTGGCTCTTTATGTAATCATTTAGTTTGGTTTGGTTTTTAGTTCTTCATCCCTTAAAACACAGTTAAGTCATTTAAAAGACAGGCTTATGCTACTTCGACCCCGCCTGTCAGGGTTGTTGTTTTGTTTTGGTTTTAACGCTCTATGCAACGCTGTAAGGCCATTCACATCTCTGATAGGACGGGGGTTGGAGCCATGAAAACTCCGAAAACCTCCCCGGATTCGAACCTGAGACCTACTCATCTGTAGGCGGGCGCACTATCCACTCGGCCAACAAGGCACACTGGACTGAAAGGGACGCATCCCAGCAGAAAGACAAAGTTGCTTGTCCCCACACAGGAATAGAACTCAGGCCTTCTGCGTGAAAGGCGAGTAGCTTCACCATAACACCAAAGACACTGGTTTATTGTTTGTTTCTTTGTTTGATGTAGGTTCCCATTACTCATCGAGGTTCAGGGGCATTATTGATATCGAGTCAGCAACTTAACACCTACACTATCAGCCTAGGTGTGCTTTGGTTTTGTTTTGGCTTAGCGTCCCTTGCAACACTGTAAGGTCCTTTAAGGGACGGGCAACTTCGACCCTGTCAGGGCAACTCGGGCTGAGAGGGAAGTTGTCCCAGCAGAAAAATGGAGATATACTCGATCAAACAAACTGCCCCACACGGGCCTTGAACTAACATCCTCTGCGTGATGGGTGAAACGCCTAACCATTACACCACAGGGACTATCAGCCTAGTCTTAGACCCCTCTTTCCCACTGCCATGCACTTTTGAGAGTTTCGTCAACTATAGTTTGGTTTGGTTCTGTTACCAGTTTCACATCCCCTGCAACACTGTAAGGTTATTTAAGAGACAGGCTACTTTGACCCTGCCTGTCAGGGCTAACCCGGGCTGAGAGGGAATAGACCCCAGCAGAAAAAATCCCAGATCATCAGCGCTCAGGATCAAACTCAGGTCCTCCGCATGACAGGCAAAGAGCCTAACTATTACACCACAGCGCTGGTTATGATCTGTAGGTTAGGGTATACTTCTCAGACTAAATATTTGGAGTTACTACTTCTAGACTTTCAAAGATGAAAGCTGCAGTCAAAACATCCAGTTTCGGGGTTCACATAAAAAAAGGTGTTAGGATCTACCATAGCCCAAAGTACTGGGGTGGGTTTTTTCTTTTGCCCTATTGAGGTTTTACAGTACTATCAACACTGTAAGGTCATTTCAGTGCCAGGAAATAGACTACGATAAAAGTAACATTTAGAAAGAAGAAGGAGCAGACGACACCAGAGCACCCACCAACCAACCACCCCCTAGTATTGTGAGCAGGCAAAGGTGTGAAATGCTCCACGACAACAGTGTATTACGAGCATGGCCACAACCAAGCGCGGCCTCCCATTGACACTGCTTTTTTAGGTCGCGCTTAATTTCCACTGTAAGCCCTGTTGACATGAATTACGTCACGAGGACGCCGGGTACGCTTCGATGCTAATCTCAGAAACCTTATATGTCTGGTACAGGTTATGCTTACCTCTGAGCGCATCAGCCTTACTGTAGCCGTCGTTCTCAAACGCGCCCTGGATCGGAGGCACCAGAAGGGGGACATTTCCCCCGATGTTGGTTATGATGAACAGGTAGAGGGCGATAGCTGAGGTTCGAATCTCACTGGGCACCAGCTCCACTCCGACGGCCAGCGTCACGCCAACCCACATCTCACCTGGGGACACAGCAAGGTCAAGGTCAGAGAAAAGTTATTTGCAGCCTTCACGGGCACATTTTTACTACGTGTGTGAATTATGACTTCAATACTGAGTAAGCTACCCTGGTTTCTACATACACAAAATGTAGCACAGTAGCCTCTGTCTAAATGCACGCTCCGCTCAAATGTACACTATCATTATCGTTATGACGAAGTTTTTACTATATAATATGTTTGTATAAATGCAAGCTCCACCTAAATGCACATTTTGGAACCCCCCTGAGCACCAAACATTTAGGTGGAGACTACAGGACTATTCTACATACAGAAAAAAAAGAAAGTGCAACTTTATCGGTCCAGTAGAGCCATTCCCTTTACAATGGTATATTTGACAACATTCATAATTCCTTCGTGTATTGATACTAAATAACAAATCAACATCAGTAAAAATGAAAACTTTTTTTAATCCAGGTAGGGAGTTTGGAGAACAATTGTATGTACATGTACATGCATACATCACTAAATCACTACAAAACAAACGTAAGGAGAAAAACGGAAACACGCCATTCCCTGACAATCATACCGTCGCAATTGTTGGTCGCTGCTGTGTAGCGCCCGGTGAGCTAGGGTCGACCTGACTTGCTTAAGGACACATCACAGTGGTCAACCATTCCGATGTTGGCAACACCCAACGTTGCTTGACACGCCTTGTGAACCAGAGTTCACTAACCACTCGACCACTGAGCCCCCAAAGCCAGTCGTACAATTCACTCATTTACACCATGAGTATATAATAATTTTATTTTATGTGTGTATAAATCTCCAATCTCCCTACCTGCAGGTCATACAGAGAAAACAGCCATAAGCTGGGTTCAAACCTGGGACTTTCATAAACTGCGGTGTGCACTTTACAGACATGCCTCATACACTCCATCTCCGACTAAAACTGGCTAAAACAGCCAAAGATGCTGGCGCCTCTATAAACAACTAACTGTAAACTAATTTTTGATCCGACTAAACAGTAAAATTAAGCAACTCTTATCCAAACTGATATACCATTAATGTGCAAACCAAGCGCACACTAAGATCTAAAACAAACTCTCAAAGCTAAAACAATAAAAGTGAACAACTCTAAAATGAACATATTCTCAAAACTGCCCAATGCACGAAGCAACCAGGAGGAACTTTTGGCCTAAACCCAGGCATGGTGTCCAGAAACTATGGGAACCCTAGGAGCTGCGGCAAACAGCAGACTTCGTACTGGAGATCAGATTTCAAATACAGATGAATGAGAAGAGGAGCTCTAAACTAACTTTTTCGTAATCACCACACCATTGTGAACACATTACAGATGTGCCAAATAGACTTGAATCCCCCCCTGTCCTTACTAAAGCAGTGAACTCTGAGTGCAACTTGAACCCAATCGGACAAACCGTGTGGAAAAATTTTGCACTGACCTATAATGTTGGCGGGGATGAGGGAGATAAAAGCCCATGGCACGTCTAGGAACAAAGCACCAGCCGCAAACGGCGCCGCTAGGATCTGCAGAACAAAGTTATATTTATCACAACCAGAATAACGATTGCATTAATTTCATCATCATTGCCTTTCTCCCCCTGGTCCAGGGTATAGGCCACAAACAAACACTGTCCATCTTTCCCTATCCTGGGCTGGCTTTTTAACATCATTCCATGACTTCCCACTTCTCTGTACATGCTTCATTAGTCCTGCTGTTGCAGATGCTCCACCATCTCTCAAGATTTGTGAAAAATTTGATGTGTTTGTTTGCGTTTCCGTAACTTATTTAGTTTTTACAGGGTCGGGTAGTTGGCCCTCCGCAAACTGGATCTTTTCGGGAAACCAGACCTATGCACCTTTAGTCCCCTCTTACGACACGCAGGGGAGGCATTAATTTACAGTGGACATATTTTTAAAATAGAGATCTTGAGGTTGGAGCTGGACGCCCTTATCTCAAGATGTATGAAAGGAACAATTAAGACGAGAAAAAAAGAAAAGAGATTTGACAAAAAGATTCGGTTACAACAAAACACTTCTTATATCAGAGCCCAATATATTAAATTTTGACTATATATAGCATATATACCTCACTCAAAAGCCTCCTCTATGTACTTTATAATTTACTAGGCCCTATAATTGGGATTGCCGTCTCAATTTGTCAAACGCCGAGGTGGAGACCACCGCCCTCACCTGACTTGCGACTAGAACAAATATCCTGGCGTACAATCCCCGTCGCTTGACCACACGATCGGAGATAAAGCCGCCCCACAAAACTCCGAGACTCCCAGACACTAGTGGGATCCATGACATGTAGGAACCGGTCGTCTCTTTAGGCACGTCGATCGCGTCGAAGTATGGCTGGGTATTGTAGGCCCACACGTAGCCACCTGCAAGGGAAACAAACAATGAATGTGAATTTCTCTTTAGATTTGAGAAATGACACATTAATTGCTTCAAAGTATGGCTGAGTGTCATAGGCTCACACGGATCTACCTGCAAGGGAAAGGAACGATGAATGTGAATTTTTTTGTAAAATTGAGAAATGACACATTAATTGCTTCAAAGTATGGTTGAGTGTCATAGGCCTACACGGATCCACCTGAGAAATGTAAAAATGACAGATGTGGGGGTGGGCAAATTATCGACAGGACCTCTGTCTTCCTCAGGCCCATGAAAATGTAAATAAGACAACAACGTAAAAAACAGGAAGATGACGTACTGCATAGAGACAAAGAAGAAAATGGGAATTACCGAATTCTTCATGGGAATTCTACTTTGCCTCTATGCAGTACGTCATCTTCCTGTTTTCTACGTTGTCTTATTTACATTTTCACGGGCCTGAGGAAGACAGGGGTCCTGTTGATAATTTGCCCACCCCCCACATCTATCATTTTTACATTCTTCATTAAAATGATGATATTCAGTTTGTTGAGGTTGTGGTGCGTGATTTTTTTTCTCTACGTGTTTCTATACCCCTATCACCACCCTGTTTGAATCCGATTGGATCCCTCACAATACCATCTCCTTATCTACACCTGAGAAATGACACATTAATTCCTTCAAAGTATGATTGAGTGTTATAGGCCCACACGATCCACCTGCGAGGGAAAGATACTATGAAAGTAATTTTTTAATAACGTTAACACTTTGCAGTCACATAGGCAGAAGGACACAACCCTACCAGTCACAAGCAGCCAGGCGTGACGCGATCAGACTTGTCAGGCCTGATTGACTGATGGGCAAATTTGGGTCGGCGCATATATTCCCAGGTCTGCCCAGTCCAATTTTCCTGAATTAGGGACTCCTAGAGCCAAAAACAGGGACATTTGATCCAACATAACAAAAAAATTGCCACTCACCAGTTTTTCTTCACAATGTTATCTGTTCATACATTTATTTACATATATACACTATATACATTCTGTAACTGTCATTGAGAGACCTACTCCAGGGACCTGGCCGACTTGAGCCTCTAAAAACTATGCTCCATCCGCATGGAAACGAAATAATTACGGGATAATTTTGCAGCCATCTTAAGATCGACGGAAACCAGGACGAGGCGTAGCAAAAACAGGACACCGGGACAAGGCCTCGAAATCGGTGAAAAAACGGGACAAATAGGCAGGCCTGTATTCCAGAGTGAAGCGGACATGAAATCCAGGAACCACTCCTGGGGAACACTGGCAAGGATGGCCCAAGACAGACAGAGCTGGAGATCCTTTGCTGCTGCCCTAAGCATCAGATGGCGCAACGGGTAGTAAGTAAGTAAGTAAGAGTGTCAACATTTATAAATTTAGAAAGAACTTTCAAACTTACCAGCATTTCTGATAGACCCTGCAAGACAGAGCAGAAGTAAAGACGGGCTCCTGAACGACTTGAGCAGTGTGAGCAGACGTGAGAGAGCCGCCTTGCGTCCTGTTTGTACGCCGCCGCTCTCCTCGTCCTGCACTGTGTCTGTGGAGGATTTATCTTCACTTTTCCCAGATCTGGACGGCTCGCGGACGGTGAAGGCGATGAGAACACCCAGAGCAATGCCGGGGATCCCGGGCAAGATGAAGGCCCAGCGCCAGCCCTGGGAATGGCAGACAGATTGGTTTGGTTATCAGTTTCACGTCCCCCGCAACACTGTAAGGTCATTCAAGAGACTGGCTACATCGTCGACCCTGCCTGTCAGGGTGGGTTGAGAGGAAAAAAATTTCAGCAGAAAAAAACACAGATCATTCACATGCGGGATTGAACTCGGGCCTTCCGCATCATAGGCAAACAGCCTAACCATTACATTATAGTGCCTGGCTTAAAAAAATATAATAATAAATAACAATAACGGATTGTAGTTAATGGTGTACATCCCTGCTTGAAAGCAGGCTCTAAGCGCTTTACAATCTCCAGCCGACCAAAGTAATCTAAAACTGTTTCTAATTCCTGGGAAGCATACAGTGCAAGTTACCATTTCCTATACTCTCAAACACTAACATACCAATATATCTTCTACAGTCTATAGCCATGTACCCATTACCACCTTGGTGAAGTGTGGAAATTTAGTGTAAAGTGCCTTTCCCAAGGACAAGATGTCAGACCTGTGCTGGAATTCAAACTCGCAATCTCATTATCACGAGTCTGGCGGCCTAACAACTAGACTACAGACACGGCAGACAAAAGAGATGGTAGCCTACCAAACATAGATGAATAAATAAATCACTACAGTGCTTTTATAAGGTTTGCAATCATGTTCAAAGACAGGCCAACTTTTCAGAAAATGAAGTAGGAAAGTCTTCAGAGCAGACCTGACCAAAAATCACCCTTCACACTCCGATTTGGTTACGGACAACCAACAACAAACACAAAAATATCACAAACCGATTGAAAAAAAAAAGCCAAGAAAAGCATAGAATGAAAATGAAGGGAGCAAAAACAATGTTATATTGTTATCATATAGATCTATAAGTATGTTGACACATCGTGACTTCAAGACTATCGGAAAATGTTTTCGAGAACCGTGAGTTTGGTTCGTTTTACAGTAATCTACGCCTAAAGTCCTGGCGCCTGGGAGCAATGAAACCACAGGACCATAGGCGAACAGTTCCCTAGCCTAACCATCAAGGGGAAGACTTAGGAAACTCTGCGTGGACCATTTCACATCATGGCGGGATCCCGCCGGGGATGACGTTGTAGCCTTCCGCCCCTACCCGCCTCCTCGTCGAGCTTAACAACTGAGATTTAATACTCACGATGAGAGTGGACGACTAGTTACGTCAAGGACAGTAATGTGAACAGTGATAGCACATGCACTTGGGTCTCTGTTTAGTACAACAATATTTCCTGAAATGCGTGACCTTAGGGGTGACTTTTGTATGATAAAAATAGTGTTTTCTTAAAACTGTGAGACCTTAAGCGGCTCAAAGCGGTGGGATCTAAGACGGAGACTCTTGTATTTTCCCAAAAAGTTCGGGAGGATTGGCCAGTCTGTGTTCGTTATAGAGTAAAATAATTGACAGAGAACTGACCAAGCTAATATAATTTACAGAATTCCGCAAATTTATGGAAAATCATTATCCTTGTGACAAACAATCATTATCCTTGTGACAAACGCCGCAACCTACCTGGCCATTTATATCAGCCACTGTGATGAAGTTTCCCACAGCATACGCCAAACCGTAGCCGAAGTAGATGCCAAAGTTGTAAATGCCGAGCGCTGTGCCTCGGGTGGCCTCGATGAAGTAGTCAGCGATGAGTGAGGCGGCGAATGGCGTGCATCCTGCCTCTCTGGGAGGAAGAAACGATAAAAATGGAAAACAAATTTATGATACAATCCTTATCTTAATTCATAATATCTTTCACAAAAGGGCATATTGGCAATTTCTAGGAGAACAAGTTGAAGTTGCCAGTGCTCTAATAAAATTTTCTACTTTTTAAAAAAAAAGCTGTACGAATGCAGCCATTTCTAAAGCTATTGATACCCTGCTTTGGGAGAACATCCATCTGAATAGGTATCACGCCACAGTAGGGATAACTCAAAACTGCCAATTTTGACAATGACCCTCTATGATATGAGCAACAATTTGTTTGGGAACAGGGGATGTTTTATGGGGCTTAGCTGGTTAATTTCCTTTTAAACTAGACCCCTTGTAACACTGTAAACTCATAGAGTGGAGCGTTACTTTGACCCTGCTTCTTAAAGCCATCCATCACTGAGAGGGATACTACATCCTAGCCCAGAGACAGATTTTTTACTAAAACAATTCACTCCCTTGACCAAAAGTCTCACTTCCTGCATGATAATCAAAGATCCGAACCACTACCCACAGGTGCAAGGTATAAATGAATATACTATATCTAATGGAATGTATTATCTAGCGGATATCCCTACTCCAGAGCAGTCTCTATGCACTTTGCAATCTATTATTACCCAAGCAAAACCAAAGCCATTCAACCAGCGCTGTGGTGTTATGATTAGGCTCTTCGTCTATCATGCGGAGGACCCGAGTTCCATCCCACATGCCGACGATTTACTTTTTTTTTTCTGCTGGGATTTTTCCCTCTCAATCTGGTTTGGCCCTGACAGGCAGGGTAGAAGTAGCCTGCCTCTTAAATGACCTTAAAGTGTTGCAAGGGACATAAAACTGGTAACCATAAACCATGAAGTCATTCAGAAATCTTCTGAACTTTCTGGGACATACAAGACAGACATACAAGCTGACATATTTCCTTCTGCCAATCAATAAAAACTCACCCGAGTCCCAGAGCAAATCGGAGAACAGCTAACTGCCAATACTCCTCAACAAGGCCAGTCAGCAAGGTCATGGCAGACCAGAAGATCAAACAGAATGCCAACATCAACTTCCTGTTGTACTGGTCAGCCGCAAAGCCGATGAAAACACCGGCAAAAGTGTAAATGAGGATGAAGACAGGTCCGGCCAAAATCTGATAGTCCCAGCCTTGACCGTTGTAGTCCCACTTACAGTAATTCGTGCCATTAGGGTTTAGCACCAAGTCGCAGCTGAAATGAAGGATCAAGACGTGGGTCGATGTTTGTTTTCTTGACTTACGGTAAACATGTTTTTTATTTGCATGGTTTTAATTTTTGTCTTTTCGCTAATTTTTTTCTAAATTCACGAAAATAACAACCATGTGAAATTTTTTCCTTTTTCTTGCTTTCCTCGCTATGATAATATCTTGTTACTAGTAACTGAGAAATTCACTAAAGTTAAAACCTTGCGAACTGGTTTGTCCCAATTTCATGCAAAAAAAACATGCTTACAGTATTTCAACAGCACTATTGACCCAATTAGGTCATTTTGGTGTCAGGAAGTGAAACGGGTAGATTGAAAGAAGCGGGAGGAACAGACCATATCAGAGTGCCTGCAAACCACACACAATTGGCATAATTGACTGAAACTAGACACCTGCACGTAAAAGACCTAATAGTGTCAACAAAGCTGGAGAGATGCATAAAGATGCAATCAGAAGGCAGCTTGGTGAAGGAACTTATGGCCCAAAGAGTGGAACAACATAATCATATAGATGTACAATTACAAGAGCTTTCAGTGAGTATAATGTTGTAAAACTTCATCCAGACACACCAACTAAAGGCTTTTTAATAGCAGAATGAATCGATTAAGTGAGTGAAAGAAAAACTGCTGCCTGCTTGCTACCCGAGCACCCCCATCACCAGAACTTGAGGGCCACACTCTAGATTGACTAAAAGAGCAAAAGAAGCTGACGCCCCTATAAATAAATAACTTTCAACTACTGTGCAGATGATCCCCTGCAATACCACGAATTCTTGAACATTTTGAGACATTTTTCAAATTACATTCGTTCATCCATCAACGTAAATCACACATTACAACCAAATCAAAGCAACCCCCCCCCCAAAAAAAAACAACAACCCCCAACCCCAACCCAACCCACCAATCTTATAAAAGTTCCAAAATACTCTAAAAAAAGAAAATAAAAAGTATAAATATAACTCTACAATTCCTCACGAAATGTTTTTACAAAGGTCTAAAATATAGAGACAAAGAAAAACCCGTACTGCTCTGGTGTAGATCCATTACATTTGAGATCTTCCCCGTATGCAGACACAGACTTGTTGACGAAGCAGGCCTTGTCGCCAAACTCCAGCTCCTGGGACAGCGGGGTGATGGTGATGGCCAGCATGTAGCGGTCAAGCTGGTTGAAGAGATAGGCCAGGAGCAGGACCAGCAGGACATACAGGCTGTATGGACGCACATCTTTCCACCACGGGGTGCAGCATTTTTCTGTATTAGGGAGGAAGGTATCGAAATCAGGATCAGAATCATATCGTTCATTGATCTCTGACAAGAAATTTGGTTTGGTTTGGTTACCAGTTTTACGACCCCTGCAACACTGTAAGGTCATTTAGGAGACGGGCTGCTTCGACCCTGCCTGTCAGGGCCAACCCGGGCTGAGAGG